>MQUG01003317.1:0-41268 GCA_007213375.1 Steinernema feltiae
GCTACAGAAGTCGACCATTCCTGCGGCACTCGTCTTTGTTCTCAAAGTCGTCGAGCCGCATGTCCTCGTAGTTGCGGTGATCCTTGTCGTTCATCACCGGGATTCTCAAATGACCAAAGCCATGGTCTTAAGGGTCGGACGGCAATTCGGCTTTTCCAGTCTTCTGTGAACTCTTTCCGCACTTTTGAAGTTTTTGAGTTTAACTTTTGAATGCGATGCAAACATAGTTTTCAGTTAGCACAACTACGTCACACGCGAAGAGTTGTATTAATTTGGTATTTTCCGGGATTTGTCAAGTTCACATCTAGTCAGGTTTGATTTTTGTTTTCAGTTGATCGCTCACGGGGATTCTCTTCAATCTAAGGTAGGCTGTGGATTGCTATTGTAAAATGAATTCTTGTTTCAGAATTTCAAATTTCTGTAATAGTTCATGGTCAGCTGTGGAGTGAGACGGTAGTGAGACTAATGACTTCCGTTCGTAGACTACGGAGCCGAGCCTAAATACTTCTGAATTACCTATAAAGAATTACCTATAAAGAAAGTACAAGCCGAGCAGAGGTGTGAAAAGAGGTGTGAAAAAGTGGTCGTCGCAGGTGTCACTAAGATTTTACCTCAAACTTGGGTAATTAAACCGGATTTCAAAAACGAGTCCGCGAAGGTGTATTGCTCGCGCGCAGCGGTGCAATGATGTTTCAAGTGTGTTTATGTGTTGGCCGCTGTAGGTGGCGTTGTTGTTGTTGTCCGAGATGGCGACGTCGCTTTAAGATAAAAGATGAGAATCTAAGTGGCCAGGCTCCTGCAACGAAACAATGCGATGCAAACACTTGCAGCCATAGAGACAAGCGTCTGATCGAGGACAAGTAGTTTAGTACAGCAGGCAAACCTTTCAATCGTGCAGCGACCACCTCCAACCGTAAATCTGGCACGCGTCAGGCACGCGAGGTCAGCTATGTGATTAGAATGATAGCCACAAAAAGGAACCAAACTGTCAATTGGCTCCCGACGCGACAAAAAACACAAAAACTATTTTCCTTTTTTGGCTTTTCCATTTTTCCAATTTTCCGGTGATTCGCATGTTTGTGAGTTGAAATCGAACCACGGATCGGTGAGACACGATGGAGACCTGTGCGAAGCGCAGTTGCAAACCTTTGTAGCCGATTTAGAGCCGTACAATGGCAAGAATGAGACTTTGTGTCCGCAGTGTTCAAGGCGCGAAGCGCCAAGCCGGTGTTCGACCGTAACCTCAGGCGAGCCGCAAAGCCGCGAGCATGTATCCTACGAACAAACCTCGAATTAGCTCGCAGTTTCTGCCGGTTTTCGAAGAAAGCGCGCAGGGGCCGCTGTTTCCAGAAGCGAGGCGCGAAGCGCCGAGCAGTGTCTTTAATTATTCACCACATAGCTCTAGAAACAGTTTAAAGCTCCAGCTTTCTTTTTAAACTGAGTTTATCTTTGCAAGTGTGCTTCTGCAAACTCATCCTATGTGCAATTAATCTGAGCCCCCACATGAACCAGGGTCCGAAGGACCCTGGTTCTTCAACGCAGGATTTTCGCTAGCGAAGACCCGTATTAAACCGTACACGTGTACGGTTTAATATATGCGAGAGATGGCCCTCCTCGGTCACGCGCTACCTAAAGATAAAGTGGTCGTGGCCGCTCAAATCAGAGTCGGAGAAGCTTCTATAAGAGGTCCCGTCATGTTCAGTGACGACCGGGACTGCCCGGCGGAATTCTTGCTTGGAACCGACGCGATGGCCCAAATGCCGGACGACTATAGTATCGTCGGTTTTGACATCGAACGAGACAATCAGCACTCCAGTTCATTACCTAAGGATAAAGTGGTTGTGGCCGTCTGCCTACGCTCCGGACTTCATTAATGCAAGTCAAATGAGATTGTTTATCCACTTTGCAGCATATTTCAGATAAAGGTGGATGAAATCAGCGACCGGCTATCCGATCATGATCTTGACGAGGCAGCACTCTTCACGAAAGAGACGTTCCTTTCCGAGGAGCTTACGGGGCATCTCAGGACATGGGCCCGACAGCACGGAGTCGGTGAGACCAATTTGAAGCTCTGAACAAGCTGAACGAATTTAAATTATGCTGCACAAGGCCGCGGCGGCGGGAAGTCACGTAGGAAATAAATAAATAAGCAACATTGAGGAAAACATTTTACGAAAACATATTACAACACAAATTATAGTTTAAATTATAGTTCAAACACAAATTATACAAATTAAATGATGTATTTACCACTTCAAACGATTGAACATGGCTTGCATTTCGTTAGAAAATGGGCCGCTGCTAAAAAAATTGCTTTTTTTAAAACGAAAATTAAAAACTCTTACAATGCCTCTGAATTCTCCTTCCTGGATTCAGTACGATGTAATGAGATAAGGTTGTTGTTGTTCTTCTTCTTCTTCTCAATGAGATTAGTCCATCTAAATTGTGCAAAGAAAATGAATAAAATTGAAAAAACAAACTTACGACATGTCATCGCTAATGATCGACCATTTGCTGTTAAAATAAAAAGTTTAAAAAATTAAAAAAAATAAATAACGTACGACGAATCAGAATCCGAATCAGAATCCAGAGTCAGAGGAGTTTTTCAAACACGTTATTCGCTTCTGAACGTCTGAAATATCACTATTTTAAACTATTTACAAACTCTAGCAATGCCTTTGCGTTCTTCGTTATGGTTAAGAGGCTGGAGACATCAGTACAGCACAGGACAGCAGTTGCTAGTCATTTTCAGGATTAAACGACCGTCTAAATTGTACAAAAAATGAACCTAACCGCAGTGTTCTGACAAGGGGAAGACCCGTTGCACGAGTTTTAAAAAGGAGGTTTGAATAAAATTAGTTTTTTTTTTGTCAAAAAGTGAAAAGGTTCAGAGGCGCTAGTGTTGCGGGTAGAAGCAATCGATGAAATTGATGAATTTGTTGCGAAATAAACCAAATTGATTCGCAGAAAGAGAAAAATGTTTACCGTTTGAACGTCGATATCCTCGGGTTGAACTTTGACTAACGAGTCGTCTCGTGTTCTGTTAACTGCAAACGACATTTGAAATACCGAAAAGAAACCTAAAAACCAACCGATTTGGAGAAGAGGAGCTCAGCGGAGAGTCGACATCGATGGCGATCGAAATGAGCGCACAATGAACAACGCGCCTTTTCCCGCCAAAGTCGACAGTCGACTGCAATTAACTTGACGACGCGCCGGTGCCTCTTCGTTTCCTTTGTTTGCCACCGGTCGTCCTTCAGATGTGACTTTGAGATAAGTTTAATAACTTTGGTGTCTTATGCGCCTTCGGTATGGCGACCCGCTTTTCACAACTAACGCATAGAGCACAACGCTGCGCATCGTTTCGGAAGTGCGACATGCAAAAAACGGCAGCGCTTTTTCTCCTATGGGGATTTCCAGCAGCGCTTTTTACTCTATAAGTGACCAGCTGACAGTAAGTTCATCAGGCTCAGATCTCGGATTTCCTCCCTGGTCCTGTCCTTCCGCATCAGTCGAAATTCGTCTACGAGGATCTCCTTGAAAACAACGTCAGTTAAACGCTCCCTTTGTCTATTTTTTTTAATTTTTCGTTTCAGAATTTATATTTTCCTTCTCCGATACCGTAACCGTTTGCAGAAGTACATTGAGTTTGCTGAATTTCATAGATTCACCTGCTCAAAGCTAGATTCGATCCATTCTGGAGTGCCTTACCAAAACGTGCTAACCAATGGACAAGGGTGTGCAACTTGAAACAAGTTTGAGATTCCAATTTTTGCAAGTCAACGCTGGCTGCTTGGCATCCTAAACATTCAGTGCAAGACCATCCTCGTTTACGACTCTTTCAAGGTGAGGTTAATTGCCGGTCTTTTCTAAATTTATTGTCTTTTTCTACATGTTGCAGATGAGGAAAACTGTTTATGAGACCGATGTGACGAGTTGTGGACTCTTTGTCATTCACAATGCCCTGAAATACCTTGAAAGATTACCAAAACCACAGGAAACGGAAATGTTCATAGCAAACACACAACTTCCTGCTGGCGTAGACCTTAACAAGTGGGCTAAACAGTTGATGACGGCTTACCCACAGCCTACAGTAAGTTTGCTAATCATTTAATCGGCCAATATGTTAATATTTTATAGCCTGAACGAATAGCGCAGGTGGTAACTTTTCATCTTTTGTTTGAGAAACCAAAAGACCTAAAGAAAGGTCTACCACGTTGTATACCACTACAAAGACCAAGCAACCGAGTATGAGCGTGTTAATGTTAATATATGTTAATATTTTATAGTGCAGGTGAATCCCCAGGTTCGTACTAAGAGATCTCAGGGACGAGATCCGGTAAAGGAGGGTTTAGGTAAGGTAAGGGTTTAAGTCAATGCATATTTTGCGAATTGAGAACATTTGAGACTTTGCTGTAATAGTGCGAAGTCGCCAATTCTCGCTGTTTGATACATTCGAATTCCAATGGCTCAAATAGTTAATTTTTTTCTCTTTCATAAAATGACGATATGATAGGTCACTAGCCAAGCAAAATCTATATTCTGTTCATTCTATGCCGTGCTAATCATCTAATTGACAGAAACCAATGGACCCAAGAAAACATGGCGTGTTGATCAACAAGAGGAAATGGAATCTACAAGATACCGCATTGATGCATGAAATCATGGTTGAATCAATGAGATACGCAGTGATCCAGAATGCGGCGTCAAAATTGATAACTACAACGTCATTTGTACGCCCAGAGGAATTGAAACTCTCCGTCAAAAATTACAAGCAAGTCTTCGCCGATCAAATCACCACCATGGGAAAGAGTTATTACACTCTAACGGCCTTAGAAGTTCCCATTAAGCTGGTATTTGAGGATTTACGCTTCAACACCAACAAAATGAGAGGCCGCGTGAACATCGACCACAAGATTGCAAAAGAATTTCACGATTTCCTCAAAGACATACCCGAAGGTTTGCACCAATCTACGTTCATCCAACGGATAGTCGAACATGCGAATACTCCATTGGCTGTACTAGCAGGTCTAACACCCTTAATGGTCAATAATGTGCCTAGATATTAGATTGAATGATGATTGGTCTCAATAAATAGGACGAAGAGGCGTAATTAATCGAAGCAGGACAACTTGGCGCCAGGACTTGTTAGTTTTTGTGTTTTGTATTGTGTTAGTTTTTGTTGTGTTATTTCTACTCGCTTCATCGTCCAAGGACGATTCGGCAACTCGCGCAGGTGTCGCGAAGCGACCAACACCAGATGGAAAGCAGATCCAAGGACGGATAGGATCTGGTTTGTCGCGAACAGCGACTAATTATTGTTTACGTTACATTGTTTATTATTCATTAAACGCTCCTTTTGTCTCGAAGTAAATTCTTTTCCAACGGCTTGGGGATGCAACACACAAAACTGCAAACGAAACACTCAAACACGTAAGCTGGTGCGTCGAGTTGGAAGTGTCAATCGACTCGACGTGTCGTCGAGTTGAATCTCCTCGTAGTTGCGGTGATCCTTGTTGTTCAGCGGTCGTCTTTGGGGTTTTCTTTGGCGTCAACGACGACGTCGACGAATAGAATAGCTAAATTGTGCTTTTTATACTGGTTTAGCTTGTCACAATTACCCTAACGACCACGGTGCCGCCACCTGTAAGCGCTTGAGTGAGGTCTCAAAAACAGCAGCAGAGGCAGTAGCATCAAAAGGAGAAGCTGAGAAGGGTCATTAATACCTAAAAATTTGAAGTCTAAATGGAGCTAAAGTTTCGCGACATATAAGTGGCTGACACTCCAATCACATCTCAATAGAGCAAAATAAGGACAGTTTTGCCTCCGAATACTGTAAAAGTGCACTTTAACATCAATGTCAAACTGTTCTCTCTTTCCCTCACTCCCCCATTCCCTCTTCAAAGCTACCAAACTCTCAACACAACTGTTTTTTATAAACTAAAAAACAACAACAACATAGGCACCTTAGTCCTGGATGCGGCGAGCTCGAACAGCTGTGAGCTTCTGACGCAGGACGTCTTTGGCGCGTTGTAGGAGCTTCAGCGATTCATCTGCATGTTTCTCCTCCGTTTCGATAAGTTTGTCGTACGCGCTCATCCTCATTACCATTTGACGCGTTTGGAGTGCGCAGTTTCGATTTTCGATCTGAAAATAGGAACTTAGTGTGTCTGTCTGAATCTTACTTTATGCGGACTTCAGCTGCCGTCGGCGGCACTAACAAAATGTCTGCTTCAGCTACATCAGCACGAGCTGGACACCCGAAAATGAAACAGATTTACGTCTTTCAGTGCCAAAATACAGTAATAAATCGGACAAAATTGAAAGCGCCACTACTTTGTCAATCCACTGATTTTCATGAATTTTTGCTTGAAATACAGCGGCAATATGTGCGCAACGGAGCCTTACGCACCATCGTAACTAGCCCGGTTTTCGTTTGAATGTGCATGGAGTGAGCAATTCGACTTGCACGGGGTGATTCGGCAATCCCCGTTAGAAAATTGCGCGACCGAAGGCAGTTGTAAGGTTTTTCTGTTGCGCTACCTTAATTTTACCTAAGAAATTTACCTTAATTTGAAGACGATGCGCAGTGGTGATCGACAGCCGCAAAGGCGATTGTGGTACGTTACTGAAAAGAGACGGCGATGTAAGTGTCTGTGCAAGCAAAAGCAGACGTAAATGTACAAAAACAACTAAGAAAGAGCCAAAAGAAAGAAAGGAAAGACACAGCGCGATGGTGGACGACAAACAGCGCACATTGGCGACAGTCGCACCAGAGAGAGCGGGAGAGGAGAGAGCTGAAGGCGGAGGACGAGGCGGTGGCGCGCAGTCAACAGCCTCGGTCGCTCGCCTCGCTTGGTCCTCTGTTTTGGCGCGCTTTAACAAAAATCAATAGAATCTGCGGTTTTTGCATTTTTGTGACGGTTTTTGACGCAATTTGATGTTCATTTGTTCACATTTTAAAGAAATAATTCCCAAGTGCAAGATAATTTAACCTTTCAATTTAACGGAAAAAAACGATTTTTGCGAACACCGCATCTTCCTCCATGATAGTTGATTTCTTCGAAACCGAAAAAAATGATTATTAACTTTAGAAAATGATTTTAGTGCGAACGGCAAAGTTGTGTCACGCTTTCGTGCTTTCAACCTCACACTAGACACTAATCCTCATTTCAGTAATCAAATCTAAATTTCCTC
The DNA here is from genome assembly GCA_007213375.1 of Steinernema feltiae. Classification (NCBI taxonomy): domain Eukaryota; kingdom Metazoa; phylum Nematoda; class Chromadorea; order Rhabditida; family Steinernematidae; genus Steinernema; species Steinernema feltiae. The sequence goes on from MQUG01003317.1 coordinate 7,198, forward strand.
TCCGGCTGTCGATCATCCTGAGATTTATCTTCAGAATCAGGTATCAAAATTAGTTTAAAAGCTGATTTTGAGTTAAAATTTCCAGTCAGTCAGTCCAAAGCGCGGTTATGGACGAAGCAACCTTCGTTGGCTCGAACAAACGATCAGGACTCTGGAAGAACGCAAACAAGAAGCCCACGAAGCACTGGAGAAGATAACGCCTTCGGCGGACAGTCAGATCCGCGCAAGGGTCCTCCAGAATCTACTCATCCAGCTAAGTTGCTTCGTGTTGCCACGGTATTCCCGCCAAGGCATATCCAGTGAGAGTCGGAAATGTCGCATTTGAACATCACACAATGTTTTTAGATCTACGAGTATCTTCATCGATCGACTTCAAAGGGGCTTCTTCGCAGGAACCGGGCAGCTAACTTTGTCTTGCCTGTTGATGAAATACCTCCACTTGATCAACATCGTCGTGCAGATCGTTTTCACATCATCGTATTTGGGACTCGACGTTTTTTGGGGACTCGACGTCACCTCGAATGGCTATCGATGGATCCAATGTGTGTTGCCGCTCAACATGCTGAATGAGAAGGTTAGCGTCGGTCTCATCGGTCTTAAATACTCTTTTCATTAGGTCTTTCCTCGTGGTTTGGTTGTGGATGGCGCTGCTGCTTCTGGCGACGAGCGCGAACATCGCCTACTGGTTCCTCGCTTCGCTCACTCCTCGTCGAAACGACTTCATCAGAAGCTACGTGGTAATTAGTGGTTTTAAGAATATTTTGACGTTATTTGATTACAGGCGCTCAGTTCCCCCCAAGAGAAGATCGACGAAGAGAAGTTGTTCGCAATCGTCAGCCAATTCGACGTGGACTTAACTCATTGTGGAAGATTTACGGTATTGTCTCTGGAGAACCAGAGAAAAAGAGTGTCAGACAGCCAGAGGAAGACTCCTTAAAAGGAGAGAAGCAGACAAGATCCGTTCAGTTGTCATTGTCTTCAGATTCCAGCCCAGAGCCAGAGATCCCTCCGAAGAAACCCAAGTCGAAGACGAAGACGAAGACCGCGAATGAGAAGGGAAAGAAGCAGAATCCAAGTCGAGGTGAACATAACCCTCCGAACAAGAAGGACGCGCCATCTCTTGAGCAAGAAAAGAACGAAGCTCTTGCAGCTGCAAGTGAGAAGACTCGCCAAGAAGCTTCTCGCCATCAGAAGAAGCGCCCGGCCTCTCCCCCTCCAACGTCTCAACCCTCGTCGCCTGCCCATCCTCAGCGGACCAGCGCCTCAAGACCGACTCGATCGCACGAGCCTCTCCGTTGGGAGAGCCACCACTACCGTGACGATCTGCGACGTCAACACGAGAATTGCCGCCACCAGTGATCATCGACACGTCATATCTATTTGTTGAAGTTTCTGTTTGATATTTGTGAGAATATATTTGGGTGAAAACTTCCGCGTGGCATAACAAGAGCGAGCTGAACTCAAAGCAAACTTCAACATATGGTGCATCGGCCATGTCACAAATCGGAGCCGCCAAAATCAGAATCACGAAACGAATCAATACAGTCAACGACGCGCTCAGTCAGACGAACGACATTAGAGCGAATCCCTTTGTCATTCCTGCGACACGAAAGGAAGCGAACGAATACGTTCAAGAGAAATCAGAAGAAGTTACTCGTTACATCGCAAAATTTGAAGGATTTCAAGAGAATCTAACAGAAGCAGAGGAAATCATCTATGAAATCTTTGATGAATTAGATGACTCCACGAAGAAAAGTCAAAAAACAGAAGTAGACGACTATGTCACGAAAGCAAGAACTTCAAATGATGAAGTCAAGCAAGCAATTGTAGAACTAAACACAAGAAGAGCGGAATTGGAAACACAAGTGAAAGTCTTGAACAACGCCACGACAATGCCTCAAGTTCCGCAAATTTCCGTTAGTTCACAACCACCTCTGTCAAGCTTCAACACACCGATAATAACGAGCACACCACAGCATTTCTCAACAGCAATTAATCTGGGACCGACTCAAACAGGTGGAACACCAGCAACAAACTTCGGAATCCCACCAATCACATCGACAGCGACTACAACGACGAGTACACCAGCATGGAGTACAAATATTCCATCACAAGCCAGTGGAGAACAAACAGCGTCGCAACCACTGCAAACAACGCAAGGAAACGTGTACCAAGCACAACCTTTCAACATGGTTTACGGAATACAAAGTAGCTTGCCTCTACTTCCAATCCCAACCTTCAGTGGTCAACATTGGGAATGTGTAATCCGTCCTTGATCGCTAGATCGGATGGGTCGACATCAAACACCAAATGGCTACAAGCGGACGTGATAGCGCTTAATGACGCACGGTGATAATCGTTATCATTCAGGCAACGCCCGAGGCGACGGCTACTTAGGAGGACAACAGCGCTGATTCGAGGCCGGCCCGTCGACTCCGACGATTCAGATCTCTTCGCACTTGTGTGCCGTTCGTTCCATTCAAATAAACTCTCTCCTTCTCTTGATCTCCCTTTCACGACTCACCACACGCATCTTAGGATCCGCAAGGTCCTAATTTGTCAGTAATGGGAAAGTTTCCAAATGAGATTTTTGTCAACCGTAGACAACAAACCAATCTCAGATGTGGAAAAATTCAATTATTAGTTTGCGGCCCTCAAAGGCGATGCAAGAGAATTCATTTTGAAATTCCAACCCACAGGAGCAAACTACCAGATTGCTCTAACGGCCCTTCAAAACAAATATGGTTAAGAATTCTAAGAAAGATCTTCAAGACACACGCAAACGATTTGGTGACGCTAATAGTACATATGAACATTAAAGTATGAACCGAAACGTAAACTCCCAATTACAAGACTTCAAACAACTCTCTTCCGGGGTTACTAGGCTCTATTCACCCAACTAGAGTCTCCTGTAAATCCATTTTGCTCAAATTGAAATAAGTCGTAGAAACTCTTTTCCGGGAACACCATCCCTCCAGCGCAGGCAGTACTTTTCATTCTAGACATCGTCGAGCTTACTGCGTTAATAGCATCGCTATTTGTTCCATAAATAGACAGCAACCTGACAGCAACCTCAGATTTTGGACTTCCTCTGTGGTCCTGTCTTTCCGCATCAATCGGTTCGTATACGAGGATCTTCTTCAATACAACGTGAGTCAACTGGTTTCTTTGTCTCTAATTCACTTTTTTCATTTCAGATTTTTCATTTTAACGCAAAGAATGATATTGGCAATCCAAGCTCCAAACAAATGAGAACGAACGTCAACTTATCATCTGGTGCGCGATTTCCTGATTTCTGTAATTCTAAATTTTATAGTTTAGTGTGCTGGTGTGCTGATCGTTGCTACTGAAGCACCTGGAATCTTCAAGCTCCTTTTGGGGCCCTGATGATGCATCGGATTCGGCTAAAAATGGAAGGATCCAAACGTTTTTGTCCTGTTAATTTGATATAAATTGCCTTCAGTGTGCGGCGCAAAAGTCCGCTCTCCTGATTGCTCTTGTTCTGCCGTTTAAGATCCGCTGTTTTGCCTAAAATTAGTTTGTTTTTCAAATAAATTGTCAGCAAACGACAGCGACAGTGCGTATTGTCGTTCCGCATTCGAAAAGCAAATGTCGTACGTTCGGATGTTTGTACGGCGTCTGTCTTTTTCAACGGGGAATTCCACACTTTGCCGATTTCTCTTTTCACGAGGAACAGTTTGGAAATCTACGTCACGTCACGTTGGAAAAAGGCGTCACGTTGTTCAGCATGTCATTTCACCCCTTCTTGCCAAGTTTGACATGAATTGGATGTTTCCTGGTCGAGAAAATTGAAAAACCAAGTTTTCTGACTGTTTTCACGAGGGCCTTTCGCTATTCGGCGTAAATACACCGAATTCTGTGCTGTTTTCGGTCAATGTACCCGCAGAGCCTCAGAATATGCAATTTTAATGCTTGAAGCAAGCCATGCGAGCGTGAAAACAGTCAGAAAACTTGGTTTTTCAACTTTCTCGACCAGGAAACATCCAATTCATGTCAAACTTGGCAAGAAGGGGTGAAATGACATGCTGAACAACGTGACGCCTTAGATTTCCAAACTGTTCCTCGTGAAAAGAGAAATAGGCAAAGTGTGGAATTCCCCGTTGAAAAAGCCAGATGCATCCGAACGTGCGATATTTGGCGCCTTGTGTTTTCGAATGCGGAACGACAATATTACACAGTAGAAGACTTTGAGCAGGGCGGTCATGATGGCTGCTACCGTAATCCAATTGACTTTTTTTTCAGTTGAAAAACTAATTTTATTGTTTAGATACGAGTAACCGATGCCAGAGCTCAAGAGGTTACTCTTCCTCCGCCATCGGCAGCGATAAGGTTGTCTACGAAGATGACAACCGTCATTTATTTAGATTAAAATTTGGTCTTTGTTTGTTTGTGTAACTTTATTTAAAGGGACACGGTCATGAACAACGAGTGTTCTCAAAATGCTCTGATATTCGGTGTACTGGGGGGTTTTCGAGGTCGCTGGAATTTTTGGCGGAGTCAGAATTTTAGTCGGTGACCAAAATTTTCGAGCACTGGACATTAGTCGGGAACCAAAAATGCTGGGTCTTGGCGCGATTGGATTGCGCCCACGCGGTCTGCTGTCAGTACTCGACCGTGCTTGTTTTGTCTTGACCAGCGTTTACTGGCCTTTTTACTTGATTCTGATGGCATGGGCGTTCTTCGCGACCTCGAATTAGTCTAGAACGGACATGGAAACAAAGAATTGGAGGCGTTTGGCGGAGAAAAGCAAAAAATTCGCGTTTTGCCAACGCGCGCCAAACTTCTAAGTCGAAGTCGGCGGGGAATCACGAATTTTCATCGATTCTGGGCCAGACGGCCACAAATCTTTGTTTCTACGGCCATTTTAGGCTAATTCGAGGTCGCGAAGAACTCTCATGTCATCGGAATCAAGTAAAAAGGCCTGAAATCGCTGGTCAAGACAAAACAAGCACAGTCCAGGACTGACGACAGACCGCGTGGGCGCAATCCAATCGCTCTGAGACCAAGCATTTTTGGTTCCCGACTAATTCCCAGTGCTCGAAAATTTTGGTCTGACTCCACCAAAAATTCCAGCGTCCCCGAAAACCCCCCAGTACAAAAAGTTTCATTGCAATCTGCAAACACTCGTTATTCATGACCGTGTCCCTTTAATAATTTTGTTGCATGTTCAATGGTGGTAAAATGGGTGTTGGGATACGGTGATTCTGATTCCTGATTTACCAATTGTGAAGTCAACGGACCCAGAGAAGATAGATCGTGAATTATGGCAGCCCCAGTAATGCCCCGAGTAAATTAAATGACGTCCACAAGAGCGGAAATTTCTTTTTTTTTACTTGCAAATTCTAGAAATGTCCCCGGATTCTGGCGATGTGAATTCTGACGTTGAAAGACTCAAAAGAATTAAACGCGCCATCGTTCTGCATTTCGCGGTTCGAGACATACTCGAATCAGAAGACATCAGTGTTTAAGAGAATGCTGACGATGGTTCCGAAGCGGTAAGATTCTTTCCTTCTTTTTTTGCATTATGTGTGAATTCTAGATTATCGAGAGTCGTCAATTGGAAGAAATCTTCATATTCCTCTACATTTACAATTATGCAAAATGGAAACGCATCGTTCGTCTTCCGTCCAACAAGCGTCTCAAGGAATTTGCCCAGCATTTGGACGAGTAAAAATTATTCTTGTTCTATTTCTAATGTTCCATAAAAAACTTTTTTTTCCAAACCCAATTTTTTGAGAATCCGATTTCAGAATCCTCTGAGATTCTGATCAGAATCTCTGAGAATCTGAAAAAAGTGTGAAAAGACCTCCCACATTAGATGGACCCCGAAGGGCTCGATCTGCCGAATGTAAAAGTTGTTCCCTTTTTAGTATGTGTGTAAAACTCCCCCCCCCCTTCTACTGTTGTTGAATCCCCAAGTGTTCAGCGGTGAACAGCGTGTCCGGACAAAATGTCCAAAAATTAATGTCCAAAGACAAAATGTCCAAGACCGAATGTCCAAAGACAAAAGGCCCAATGGACAGAATGTCCAACGGACAAAACACGACAACTCTTTAGTAAAAGGCTTCACGGCTTCATTCTCTGTTATTTTTTCGACATTATTTTTCTCTTTATGCGAATCAATTTGGTTTATTTGCAACAAATTCATCAATTTCTACCCGCTACAGGGTGTCCGGGAAGTTCTGTCACCCTTAACAAAACAACGCTAACTTTTTACGAATCCAGCCAATCAAACCGATGCGTATACCATTCGAAAGATGTGCGGAGTAGAGGTGTCCGTTGGAGTAGAGGTATTCAGGTGTCGGTTCGGCCAGGCGCAGCAGATGCGTAATTGGTAGATCTCAAATATGGGTTATTAAACCTTTATCTCAGATAAAGAATAAATAATAATAAGCACGAAATTAATGGGCGAATGGTACAATTGATGGGTAATATGAATACTGGTCGAAGCGAGCGAAGAGGTGTGAAGCGGAGCCGACCGTCTCCGTTGATGGTTTGTGATGTGACTGATCGGCTTTGCTGCGCCTCGCGATGGTTGTGGGTGTGACTTTGGGTTACACTGTTGTTTACGCGTTAGCTCTCGCGTATGGCGTCGTTATGGTTCACACATGGCGTCGCTTTATCTTGAAGTGGGCCCCGATGACCCTCGTTGGTGCCGATAGCCGATCTTATCAGCAGATCGGCTTCGGCACTTCTGGCGGTTCTCCTTTTCTGGATTACTGTAGTGAGGTCGCGTTCGCGACAAAAGAGGAGACAATCCTGTATTTGAAACACAAACAAAAACTTAACATAGCTTTCTTCAGCGGCAATACAGACATCCAAACCTCTCCTTCCTGGCGTTGTCGCTTGGCTGGGCGGCGGTTTTTTTGGTTTTGCTGGAACTTAACGAGGTGAGTTCCGCAAATCCTAGCATGGTGGCAGCGGCCACATTGTTGACATTCGAGTCTCACGCAGGATAGGTCGCACGGATTGCGCAAGCATTTCCAGCATGAGTGTTCGTATTGGGCTCGGAGTGCCTCGAACGATTCGTTGCCGGGTCGGTACGTGCGGCACCTCTCCGATTTGTGTGCGTCTCCGCAAAAGACGCAGTCGGGTGCTTGAAACATGCGCGGGAGCCTCTCGGCCTTGCGTCGGCGGGTTTCCAGTTGGCGTGCTCGTTCGTCCGCCTTCCGGCGGTGCTCCCGGGCTTCCGCCTGGCGACGGTGTTGTAGATCCTGGGCGCGCTGGACTCTTTGGAGCTCAGTGTCGCTTCGTCTTGCGGCGTCGGCGGGAGTTCCCTCGCCTAGATGGTCCAGGCAGAAGTCGAGTCCCCGAAGACCGGCTCGGCGATGGTGAGCTCCTAGCTCAGTCCATTGTACACTCCTGGTTGCACAAAGAGTATGCGGCCATCCCATTCTACAGGGAGGTATTGGATGCAATCGTTCACCACCTTGTGATCCTTGAATTTGTGTTGGGGTGGGACGGCGAAGCATGGTGATACTCTTAGAGCATCGTCGGCCAGTTCGGCGTATATGTCGTCTCTGGCCGACCAAAGGCGGGCCGGTCGGGTCGGTGCGGATCATGGTTCTCACCAGATCTGCTTGTCGGTTATGCAGCGTGCATATGTGTCTGTAGAGGTGATCGAAGTTCTTCTTATATTCCTTCTTCAAGGGCGTAACCGCATATTGTATTTTCACGTTGGCCTCTCTTGTGACGGAAACTGGGTCCACCGGTAGTTTCAGGTTGCCGTCCTGTTGCACTTCCGTTTGTCATTCGTTGAACATCCATCTTCTGCATGTTGGGTTTCCGACACGGTGCTTGGGTAGCGACTATTGCGACTTAAAAAGACTACTGGTACTTTCCGTTCCAAATGATTATCTGTGGCGCTCAAATACGGTGTTTCCAGGTATGGAAATAGAATTCAATGCTATCGGCATTGAGTTGAAAAAGAGGTAAAATTAAATTCTGAAATGAAAATGTGAATTAGAGGCAATGAGACCGATCGACTCACGTTGTTTCGAAGAAGATCCTCATAGACGGACCGACTGATGCGGAAGGACAGGACCATGGAGGGAGTCCAAGATCTGAACCTGGTGATGCTACAGTCAATTTGTCGCTTATGGACAAAAAGCGCTGCTGGAAATCCTAAAGACGCATTGCATGAAAGGAAAAACGCTGCTTTTTAGGCAGACAAGTTAAAAGTGAGTAAAACGAGTAGAGGAGAGTATGGTAAACAGGGACGAGGACGAACAATCGCACCCAGAGTGTGATGAGTAGAAACCGTACTATACGGAGTGAGTAACATTGCAATAACAGAGCCCCCATTTGTCTTTATTTGTCCCCCAGGAATAGGTACCATAAGCCGATACAAAAAGGCAGTGCTTTTCCTTTCACGCAATGCGCCTATGACGTTGACAGCAGCGCTTTCTGTTCCATAAAGTTCAGCTGACGCTAAGCTCATTAGGCTCAGATCTCGGATTTCCTCCCTGGTCTTGTCCTTCCGCATCAGTCGCTTTCGTCTACGAGGATCTCCTTCAAAACAACGTCAGTTACACGCTCCCCTTGTCTCAAAGTAAACTTTTTCGTTTCAGAATTTTATATTTTCCTTCTCCAATACCGTAACCGCTTGCAGAAGTACATTAAGTTTACTGAAGTTTATAGATTCACCTGCTCAACGCTAGATTGGATGGTCGGACGATTCTACTTCTTTTTTCGATTTTCGATGAACAAAACATTGCTTTGGATCTAGCCAAAATTGAATACAATCCGGGACTTTGGTTTTTATCCAAGCTCAAACTGAACGCGCTTTGGGGTTCGTTAAATGTTTCGGACTGTTCTTTAATCGTTCACACATTCAGGAAAAGTCGGTCAAAACCCTGATGACATTCAAGTCACATTTTTTACTCGCATGAAGAACTCGTAGCGGTTCTCGCGGACGAAAAGAATAAGATTTTATCTTTCGGAATGCTAAGCGACGAGATGGGAATTGTTCGATACCGTACCAAGGAGATTCACATACAACCCAAGAAATGGACAAGTCCAGCGATCGCTGCGTGGACAACCGCATGCGCTCGTCTTATTCTATTGGAATATTTGGAGCATTTGGGAGATCTTATGACAGTGCGCGGCAGTTGTCACTATGTCTCCGACTTTTTACACCATTTTGGTCATTTCTGTATCGCTTGTGCTCTCCGAAATATGCCCCTGTCTCAACGGAGGCATATGCATCAGTTTTGGTGCCGAAACCGACTGTTTTTGTCCCGATCTGTTCGATGTCCCGATCTCAGAGTCTCAGGTCGTGGCCGTTTTGCTTTTTCCAGCTTGTGTGCGATTTCGTTAAACAACCCGGCTAATGGCTCGGCTTTTAAGGATGTTGACTATCGAGCTTGCTCATGGTTCAGCTCGATCGACGTTTTTCAAAAAATCAGCTTCTCTGGTCTAGAACAATCATTGTCGATCACTTCCGAGCTTCATCTCCAGTTGAAGGTAAGTTTTATTGAATGATGACGCTGTCGGTCGCATTAAGGCACCCAATTAGCTAGTAAATTAAATGACGCTTCCACAAGAGCGGAAATAAAAATAATTTAAAACACAACCACGAAATATCCATATCCTTGTCTTCCGTATCATTGTCGACGTTCTTTGCACTCCTACATGCCTTTCTAATAGCGAATATAGCCGTGAAGCCTTTTAGTAACGAGTTGTCGTCTACTGTCAACTACAAACGACATTCGAAATGCAAAAATAAATGTGAAAACCAACCGATTTGGAGAAGAGGAGCTCAGCGGAGAGTCGACGTCGATGGCGATCGAAATGAGCGCGCAATGAACAACGACCCACGCGACGCGCCTTTTCCCGCTAAAATCTACTGCAATTAACTTGACGACGCGCCGGTGCCTCTTCGCTCGTTGTTCGCAACCGGTGGTCAGATGTGACCTTCAGATAAGTTTTCCTTTGTCCGTGACTGCGTCAAGACAAAAGTTTTCCCTTTAAGAGACACAGACCATCGAAGAGGCTTTTGGGGTTAACGTTTGGGGTAGGGAGGACAACTCTGATGTCCTATGCGCTAAAAAACCGCAGCGCTTTTCCGTTAAGACAGTGCGCTTGTGGCGTTGACAGCAGCGCTTTCTGTTCCATAAAGTGCAGCTGACGCTAAGCTCATTAGGCTCAGATCTCGGATTTCCTCCCTGGTCTTGACATTCCGCATCAGTCGCATTCGTCTACGAGTATCTCCTTCAAAACAACGTCAGTTACACGCTCCCGTTGTCTCAAAGTAAACTTTTTCGTTTCAGAATTTTCTATTTGCTGCGACTCTTTCTTCTTTCGACTTCTTTCTTTCGACCAAACAACCGAGTATGAGCGTAATCCGCGGAAAAGCCTCCACCGAGGCCACCGCCACCACCAAAGTTTGCTAGCTTACTATCCGAGTCACTCCGACTTGAGACAGAACAACGTCGAATCGACGAAAAGTTCTTCAGAGACTCTGAGCGCATAGCTGTAGCACTCATAAAGTCCGACAACTGCTTATTAGCAGAAGCGCTACGCCGACACCGCGCATCGACTAGCGCCACGAGCGCCACAAGGGGCTAGGGGAGGGTCAATCTTGGGCCGAGACCAGACGGTAGCACATTCAGACTACACACGTCTGAAGCAGAAACCGGACGAATCAGTCACGTCATTTGCGCAACGCGTCTGGGAAACAACAGAAGCGGCCTTCACAGCGGCCAAGAACTTCTCCGTGTTGAATCGTCTGGCCGGTCTGGCCGAGAAGGGTGTGTGTGGCAGCACAGCTTGCAGCTCGCTGGCCGACACGAGCTAGCGCTCGCGGGGTCACTTGCCGTCCGATGGCTTGCCTCCCTTCTCGCAATCACGATCAGTCCCCGACCACCGCGCTCTCGCTCGGTCTCGCCGCCGCTCCGCGTCGCCTCGCCTAATTGTCCCTGCCGCCTCGCTAACCCTTGTCATGTCGTGCTAATTCTGTATATGCTGGTTACATAAAGGCTTTATATCAACGCGTTCGGTCGAAGGTACACTACAGGGTTCCATTGGGTGATTGGGAAGTCGTGGACTGAACTGCGGGCTGCTACCACAGGAATCATCCCGCCCCCGGAGACGAAGCCTACAAAAGCCGAGGACCCCGAGGAGACGTGGCTGGCCGCCTCTCCAACTGAGGCTCTTGAGGAAAAAAGCTATAGGCACCGAAATTTACGGAAATACAAAAGATTAGGTGAACAGATTTTACAATTATTTATTCAAAGTAGCTATAACGGGGATCGGTGAACAAGTTACGGAAATTTTATTATTAACGTCGATTAAAAATAGCCGCTACGTCCTCGAGGAACAACAAAAGATGTTCAATCAGTAGATCCGGCGAGTTCGATGGGGCCACAATGGCGGCCAGAGCCGACATCTGCCGAGTGTGAGCCCGGCGGCCGCGCTCAACGCATTGCCTTTCCAGTAAGGCATACTTCCGGGCCGCGGCCGCATCCATATAGGCACGAAACTCGACAAGGCTTTCTGATTCCTTGTGAACTGTTCTAGGTGGGCTCCCTCGAGCCACACGATCGTAGCCATAGGTTAGCACTGCAAATAAAACAATGAATACAACATCAACTGAAACCACTTACACTTAGTTATATAGTCTGCAGATAGAAACATGTGGGTTAAGGGAACGACGTCAAAGTGGACCAGATATCCATTACGCGGCCTATGTGGTTATGGAATAACCCTCCTGCGACAATGCAGCAAGGATCGCTTTCGTTCTGGCTTATTCCACTCTTGGACACTCTCATTTTCATTGTCTCTGTAAGACTATAGAAAGAATGAACTTAAAGGAGCCTGTGTTTATGAAAAGCATTGAAAATTTGGTCAATTTGGTCAACTTTTTTGAGTGCCGCTAACATTTAGCTGGTGCAACTCGAAACACTTTGAAACAAAAGAACACATGAATAGGGTTATAAAAAACGCTGAAAAACGTGGTACGTGGTTCGGGTGCATTTTGGCCCAGATAAGTTTTTTTCTGGTCGTTTAGAGCCGGAAATTTCAAACCTGGCCAAGTTCGACTTTTTCAATCAGTTTTCGGTGCAAGACGCATTTTTAGCTTTTATTCTAGTAGTTTCAAAATTTTGTTCAGGTGCAGATTGAGTCAAAATGATTTTCAAGCTGTTTTGCGGCCAAACAAAGAAAAAATAGAGGTGCGTCAAAATTTTGTTGAGCACTGTATTTTAATTTGAAAGTTGTATTTTAATATTTAAATATAAACAGTTTGAATGAAGCGTCCAAATCCATTTTTTTTTTTTAATTTTAATATCTGGTGAAAACTGCATTTAAACGCTCAAACTCAGCATATGAGATTTGCATAAAGAGAGAAATTTTTACCGTTTCAAAGTCGATATCCTCGTTCTCATGCAAATATGCCTTTTACGGAGGAGTTCTCGTGTTCTGTTAACTGCAGAGGACACTTGAAATACGATAATCAACGTGAAAACCAACCGATTTGGAGAAGAGGAGCTCAGCGGAGAGTCGACGTCGTTGGCGATCGAAATGAGCGCAACGAACAACGACCCACGCGACTCATCTTTTCCCGCTAAAATCGATTGTAATTAACGCACCGCTATCTCCTCTCTCTTTGTTCGCAACCGGCCTTCAGATGTGACCTTCAGATAAAGTTTTCACTGCCAAAAAATCTTGAAAATGCCTCAAATTTTACCTCAAAACCTCAAACTGAACATTAGCTGGATTCAGAGTCTCCCGCTCAGTAAATCGCCCGCGCAATGAATCGCGGAAGTAGAAAACAACTGGAGGGGAACAGCGGCGAGACCATTAGTAAAGTTATTATTTTAAAAACTAATCGCGAAGCGCGCCACGCGCCGCGCGCGTTCAGAGTTCTGCGAAGTTCCTGCGCTCCGAGTCATCAACTTGCAGCGGTGAAAGAGCCATTACCTCAACTGGCACAAAGAACTCTGCGACATCTGCCAGACAACGGGACAAAGCGCCGGTCTCACTTCCCTTGCAAATAAGCACGTCTCCCTCATTTCGCCCGCGCCACGTAGAGTAAGGAATTAGGGATTCCTTCGCCGGTTCTATGGTGTGGCTCCCTCTGGGATGTGCTGGAATCCCGAGAGAGTTGAGTCTAGAGACTTTATTCAAAGCTCGCTCGGGGTCCGAAGGCCTCGAGTGATCTTATATGTTAGGGTTCCTAGGCCTCGCACGGTAGTTCGAGCGAGCTCGCGCAGCGTCTCCGCCACCTGCTTTCGTTCCCTGCATCAGCGTGATCTCTTCCAGGCAAAGGTCTAGGCGTGGACGGCAGAGGGTAATGATGGCCTCAAGTTTGACTCTCAGATAGTCCGATGAACATCCGATCTGAATTTGTGTCAGTGCACTCCTTTGATCCGAAGATTTTTTTTCGTCTGAAAAGCATTCATCACGGTAACCAACAGCGACAAAAGGTTATCCTTGCTCGAGTGCGTATGCTTCTCATTGGAACAAGGCACTTTTATTGCCTTGGACGGCCGCTTTCTCGGTTCTCGTTCTCGGCGCTGCAAACCATTTCTCTAAATTAAAAATTAATTTGCAAAACCAATTTAAGACTTACATCCACAATGCAAGTTGTGTTAAATTTACTCGTGGATAGCTTTTGTTGCATCGGAGATAGCGTTCTAGTTACATCAATCGATTGCGCAGTCACCTGGAGAGAAGGACATTGTTCGATTAGCTTTCGCAAGCTCCAAAATGAAACAAAAAAGCCGTAGCCGGAGTCGATTGGTCGGCCGCACGCGCAGGTCGGCTTTGTCAGCGGGATTCTCGGATGACCAAAGCTCTTCGCCATGGTGCCATCTTGGTGTCGGTCGATTTAGTGGGGGTACACGAAATTTCAGAAAAATCTGATATTTTTTTGGAACGATGTCTGTGTCCCTTTAACATCAATTTCAAACTGTTTTCTCCCACGCCTTCTTAGATCAATCTACTTTCCCTCACTTTCCCTCTTCCAAACTACCAAACTCTCAACACAACTGTTTTTTATAAACTAAAAACAACAACATCAAAATTGAAACAACTTGGTCGTGGATTCGGCGCGCACGAACAGCCGAGAGCTTCTGATCCTTGGCTCGCTCTGGAAGCCTAAAGATTCGCCAGGGTGCTTCTTCTCTGTCGCGAGAAGCCTGTCGGGTCGGCCACTCCCGAGGATAAAGGCAGTTGAGTGGCTTGAGGAATCTGTTCGCTGCTGACATTGCGGACGCCGCGAAGAACAAACCAGCAGGACCATAGAAGTAGTTCGCACGGTCTACTCCGTCGTCCTCTATCCCAAATCGCCGTTTCGCCAAGATGCGGCGCACCTTGTAGAACAGCATCTGCAAGTAGAAGTACTTGAGTGAGGTGAAAGAAAGTAAGAAGTAAGTGAAATAAAACAAGAAAGAAGAATATAATCAATAACTTCGTCTTAGCCCAAAAACGTTTGGCATAACCTCAATTTATTTTTACCTCAACCACAGTGCGTTTGGAGTGCGCAGTTTCGATTGTGGCTGAAAATAGGAACTCTGTGTGTGTCTGATCATATTCAAGCTTACCTGATACGCTCTCGAATCTCTGCAGCGGTGGTGGGACAATCAAAATGTCCTCGTCGTCATCATCGTAGCGCTTCTTCTTCGTGAGCGGTGGTAGTTCTTCATGTTTTCCTAGCCAGCCTTTGAAGCCTTCTACCACCATGTAGACATTGTCGGATGAGGGGTCTCCAAAGAGCCTGCGGCAGGCTCTGGATGGTTGCGGCGATTGAGGCTTCGATTTGATTAGTATTTCTCCCAATACTTGGAACTCCTGAATACCGTGTTTAGCTTAGCTTATAAATTGTTTTCTTACCAGCTTATCCTCCAAACCTTGGAAGAATTCATCACCGGTTTCATCGTTGTCCTCGCCAGCATGTCCATTTTTGACTTCCTGAAATTGAAAATTCTAAATATCTTTGACGAGTTTGCTACGCGAATCCGGTGGTAGTAGCTTCGATCCTGGTTTGCTCCCAGCAAAAAAATGAGTCTTACTTTATCGATGCCAAATCGGATTGTTTGTGTGTTTCACATCTCCAGCGCGCATCACAGCGCACAATCGCCGTCGCGAAAAGAGCGCATTACTGATTCCTAAACGACTGGTCAATACGATATTGGCTTACTTTCACGGATCACCGCTGGCCGGTGGACACCGCTCTTGGCGTTGCTGCTTGCGTCGTGCAGACAAGTTGGCGTTTTGACCTTTGAAGCTGGACTTCTAATATTCTAAAAATAAAAACTCACAGCTTGAAACAATAAAGAGAACTAGATTTACCGTAAAATTGAAGAAGAAGCGAGTAAAGTTGTCCCGGCTGATATGGGAGTTTCAATCAGGATTGACCGAAACTTGGCAAATTGCTGGAATGAAGACTTATTTATGGGAATTCCGTTCAATACAATGCTGTTAGCAGGTTGATCAAGTCACAGTGACGTGTTACACAGATAAAAGTGTGAAAAGGAAATTTTGTTGTCAGAATACTAATATTTTCAATGCAATGCGCTTACAGTTGGTTAATTGGAAATGGAAATGATGCTCATTTTTCTTCTTTCTTTATTTTTCTCACATTTTTTCACGTTTCACATGCAAACAAACAGAGGGTTTGACAAACGCTGAAAAAACAACTGATTTGAGCAGAAAATTTTTGTGGGTTGGTGGTCGGGGCGGACAAGAAAAGAGACACCTTTCGGAGAGGTTCAAACCAAAAAAACTGTACATAGCTGACCAGAGCTGGTCAGAGATCGTAGCGCACCAGTTGTCAGGCAGAAGTCGTTCACATTATTGCGTACTGAAACTCATGAATGGCCGAGAAACGAGAAAAGTTCATGATTTTCTGTTCGACTTTGACTTTGAGGTCTAATTGAAATTTACCTGAATTTGAAGACGATGCGCGGTGGTGATCGACAGCCGCAAAGGCGATTGTGGTTGTTTACTGAAATGAGACGGTGATGTAAGCGTCTGTGCAAGCAAAAGCAGACGCCAATGTACGAAATTAAGTAAAAAAAAAAGCGCGAAACGAAAGAAGAAGGCACAACGCGATGGTAAACGACGAACAGCGCACAACAAACGGCGACAGTCGCCGGCAAGATAGAGTGGGAAAGGAGAGAGCTGAAGGTGGAGGACGAGGCGGTGGCGCGCAGTCGACAACCTCAGTCGCTCGCCTTGCTTCGTCCTCTGTTTTGGCGCGCTTTAACAAAAATCAATAGAATCTTTTGCGATGATTTTTGACGCTGTTGATTCGTTCACATTTCGAAGGAATAATTACCAAGTGCTCGGATTTAAGTAAACGTTTTGTGGAACTACTTGGTGGAATCAGAAGCAGCGAGAAAAAAATTTTGTTATCAAATGCGATGTCTTTTTGCTATTTGGTGACGGGTTATTCAGACGGAAGACTAGAATTTTTTTAGCCACTTTTGGCTTAACAAAATCGCTTGTTCGTACCAAAGAACTCAATCCCAAAATAATTCAAAAGCTAAATTTAAATATTCAAAACACCGAATGAATCACATTTGGTATTGATGCCTTCTGTCTCGCATCTAATCGTATTGTCCCCATTCCTCCTATAAACCAATAGTGAACTATTTGTTCAGTAATCAAATCAAAATTGCCTCTCCGGCGGTCGATCACCCTGAGAATGATCTTCAAAATCAGGTATTAAATTAGTTTAAAAGCAGATTTTCAGTTGAAGTTTTAGGTCGATTGTGCGCATCACAGCGCACAATCGCGCCGTCGCGAAAAGAGCGAAAAGGATTAGCAGCGGTAACGCTGTTTTGCTTCCTTTCACCTTTGAAGCCGGAAGTATTCTAAATGATATTCTAAAAAAGAAAAACGCACAGCTTGAAGCAATAAAAAGAAGTAGATTTACCGTAAAATTGAAGAAGAAGCGAGTAAAGTTGTCCCAGCAGATGTGGGAGTTTCAGTCAGGATTGAGCGAAACTGGCCAATTGCTGCAATGAAGACGTATTTATGGAAATTCCGTTCAATACAATGCTGTTAGCAGGTTGATCATCACCGTGACGTGTTTCACAAATAAAAGTGTGAAAAAGAAAATTTTGTTGTCAGAATACTAATATTTTCAATGCAATGCGCTTACAGGTGGCAAAATGGAAATGACACTGACGCTCACTATTTTTTAAAAATTATTTTTCACTCTGAAAAACGATGGAAAACAACTGATTTGCGCGCAACAAAGATTTTGGGTTCACTGTCGGGGCGGAGTCGTTCACATATTTTTTGTGCTGAAAAATCAGGCTCCAACGCACAAGACCGGAGATCTGGTCAGACCATGTGCATGAATTAGCTGTCTCAGGATGGAGTCAAGCAGTCTGTGTAGTAGTTAATTCACCCTTTTGTGGAATTTTCCTCAATAATCCTCAACCATGAAAACGTTGTCTGGTGGAGTTTCAAAGAGACGGCTGCAGGCACGGCATAATAAATGACGTCTTCAAAAAAATTATTGAATGCCCCTGACAGAACAGAATAACTCCCTCAAATGGATTATTTAATACCTACCTTATCGTTCTGGTTCTTTGCCTTTCTCATTGTCGTCGTCGTCTTCATCGGGATGTGCCTCATCGGAGCCAGCACCCCATGTTAACGCTAATAAATCGGTCTCATCGTCTAAACGAAAAGCTTTCTATTGCAGTTGCCCTGGTCAATATACCTTGTTTGGGTCTTTTAGCCTCTGGTTCGTCACAATCATCTTCAAGCTCCACGACACGATACACGCGGTCGTTTTTGCGGTTTTCTTTGGCGTCGACGACGACGCCTCAAACGACGACGACGTCGATGAATAGCTAAATTGTGCTACTGTTTATACTGGTTTAGCTTGTCACAATTACCCCAACGACCACGATGCCTCCACCTGTAAGGGTTTGAGTGCGGTCTCAAAAACAGCAGCAGAGGCACTAGCATCAAAAGGAGAAGTTGAGAAGGTGTCATTAATACCTGAAAATTTTAAGTCTAAATGGAGCGAGAGAACCAAAGTTTCGCGACATACTTTCGGCAGATCTCGTTTCGTGACGTTTTTCGAATTCCACATTCATTGTGGGCGAGCAATGGAGTCTTTCGAGGCCGTCCCACCCAAGTGTTCCCAAAGTAGCCGAGAGGAAGTTCTCGTGATTCCGCGTCGCTCCAAACTCTTCCAACAGTTCCTTCGCCAACATTTCAAACCTCAAAACAAAGAATCTATTATCGATCGTACTGGAGTAATTACCTGGAAGAAATGTCCTCTACTTCACAAAATGCCAAACCGGCAAACTTCTTCATCATCACGTTGTAATCGGCATCAACCCCCATTCGTTGTAAGAGTCCAAGCTGCTGAGTTTTCCTCCAAATGGCCTGCGCAAAATGGAAGTAGCAGCCATGAATTGCGGCCTCAGGCATCACGCTTCTGATTGCATTCTCTGCGGCCTTCTCAAAGTTGATGATGACGTTTCTTGGCCTTTCTGAAGACAAACCGCTTAATTAGCTAGCGAGGAAAAGTCACCTTGGCATGACTCATCGTGGTCGAAAAGCAGTGCGAGTGCTCGACGATCAGTTGCTTCCGTCTTGTTTGGCAACAAACAGTACGCCAAGGGATATACGCGGTTGTTGTGGAGTCCGTGGAGGACCCACATCTGGCCGAACATCTCCGGAGCAACTTTGAACGTGCCAACAATCAGCCATGTCTCAGCGGTTCGCAGCCGTCCGTAGTCTGTTGCTGCACAAAAAATCATGATTCGCGCAGGATCCTCTGGTCCACTATCGGCCAAAATGGCAAATGGCTCTTGAGCTACGGTACGGGTGGTCGTTCAGCAGTTGAGATCTTTCAATCTGTATTTTGAGACCTACAATTGTTGTTAAAATAAATGTCGTTAAATCCGTGGCACTACAAGTCAGAAAAGGCCGTCATCTAGTGGCCGTTGTTTGGTTGAAATAGTCAGTCACTTATAATCCGGCCGCCCCAAGTTGTCCCAAGAAATAAATATTTTATTGTTTTGGGGTTTTCTGTCGCCAGACTGTGACATCGTCGCTTGTTTTTAACGCTAATGTAGGTCCGCAGACCATAGAATCTAAGTGAAATTTACCTTAATTTGAAGACGATGCTCAGTGGTGATCGACAGCCGCAAAGGCGATTATGGTTGTTTACTGAAATTAGACGGCGATGTGTAAGTGTCTGTGCAAGCAAACATAGACGTAAACGTACAAAATTAACTAAAAAAGCGGAAAGAAAGAGGAAAGAAACAGCGCAATGGTAACCGACGAACAGCGCACATTGGCGACAGTCGCACCAGAGAGCGCGGGAGAGGAGAGAGCTGAAGGCGGAGGACGAGGCGGCGGCGCGCAGTCGCCAGCCTCGGTCGCTCGCCTCGCTCCGTCCTCTGTTTTGGCGCGCTTTAACAAAAATCAATATAAACTGCGTTTTTTGCACTTTTGTGACGATTTATGACGCAAATTTGATGTTCATTCGTTCACATTTCGAAGAAATAATTCCCAAGTGCCCGGATAATTTAACCTTTCAATTTAACGGAAAAAAACGATTTTTGCGAACATCTTCCTCCACGTCGTGGAATCTGATAGTTGATTTCTTCGAAACCGAAAAAAATGATTTTAGACTTTAGAAAATGATTTTAGCGCGAGCGGCAAAGTTGTGTCACGCTTTCGTGCTTGCAACCTCACACCAGACACTAATCCTCATTTCAGTAATCAAATCGAAATTGCCTCTCCGGCTGTCGATCATCCTGAGAATTATCTTCAAAATCAGGTATTAAAATTGGTTTAAAAGCTGATTTTGAATTAAAATTTCCAGTCAGTCCAAAGCGCGGTTATGGGCGAAGCAACCTTCGTCGGCTCGAACAAACGATCAGGACTCTGGAAGAACGCAAACAAGAAGCCCACGAAGCACTGGAGAAGATAACGCCTTCGGCGGCGGACAGTCAGATCCGCACAAGGGTCCTCCAGAATCTACTCACCCAGCTAATGTCGTATGTTGCATTTGTCGCATTTGATCATCACACAATGTTTTTAGATCTACGAGTATCTTCATCAATCGACTTCAGATGGGCTTCTTCGCAGGAACCGGGCAGCTAACTTTGTCTTGCCTGTTGATGAAATACCTCCATTTGATCAACATCGTCGTGCAGATCGTTTTCACATCATCGTATTTGGGACTCGACGTTTTTTGGGGGCTGGACGTCACCTCGAATGGCTATCGACGAACATAAGAGCAAAGAAGGATGCAAGGCGGTGATAGACAATTAAGCAGCAAATGACGAGAAACTAGTAGAATGCGTCCAAGATTTGCTATTTTTTAATTTTTGTCAACTTTATTAAGAATAAATTATTTTCTTTATTAAGAATTAAGAATAAAAGAAATCAAAACAAAATGGTAATAATTCGAATAGAAATGATTCAGAAGCGTCTAGGGCCTGGAGCATACGGAGAATCGGTCCGTTGCTGCTGATGTTTTTTCCATCCATCTCGCTTCTTCTTACGGCAACATTCGGATTTTGAAGATTTGAACTGATTCATCGAAAGTTGGCTCCATTTCCATCGATTTCTTGCGCCAATTGTAGCAATCAAATAAAATGTTTTCATAATTGGTCGACAGTGGTTGTTTGAAAGGGTTTCTAATCTGAAATTTCCAATCTGAATAGTTCGTTGAAGGAATTGAAATGCGCGATCACATTTTTGCTTTACTTACTTCGCGTTGTCGTCTCCCAGGATTGCTCCACTCTCAACCCTCTCTGATTCCACCAATACTTTCCATCGTGAGTATACAGTTGCTTAGCGTGGTGGCATCACCCGACTTGTGTTGGTAGTCGACGTCGAACAGTCAAATCAGGCCAAAGTTAACCGGTATTCCACTTCAAACACAGACGCACCATGCTCAACCCATGTTGATAAAATAACAAGTTGATAAACAGGACGATTAACGAGTATGAAATTCAAGAATCATCCTGGAAAACGTATTGGCGACGCATTTCAGATAGAACGTGGTGGAAAATTTCTTGGTTTCCATGGGACGGCTATTAGTCAATTGTGCCCATAACGGTCTTTGAAACTCCAAAAGACAACCTGCGCTTAGTAATCACATTTTCACAAAAATTTCTGAAATAACCTACTTTTACCAAAACAAATGCAACATTTCTGTCTCACCTTGATTTGAAGAAGGACCTCGTGGTATCACGGTTAAATTCATAGCTCAGATGACGGATGATCCGATCTTGGTTGTTTCGCTGAATTTTGACGAATAAATTCAACTTTCTAATGCGATCGTTGTCGCGCAAAACATTCTCACAGTGAATTTGTTCTAACACAACTGAAATGTGTCAGAACTGTTCTTTCCTGTTATGCTAGAACTTCATTTTCAGGCTCCTGACAAAAAACTCATCGCTTCCACTGCGAAACTTCATATGCACGTGTGCTACAGGACGAGCAAAGCAGGCAGTCGTGACTATATTTTACCAACCGTACAGCTCATGAGCTCAGCCCATGAGTAGTCAGTTCCGTCAAATCCAAATGGCTGAGAAACGGCTGGCAATAACAAAAGAAAACATAAAAAAAAGCGCCAAAAAACGCAATCACATATTGTGCGCATTATGTTGCAAATAATCATCGGTTAAAAAAGTACCACTTTGATGCTGCTTCCTAAGAAACTAAGCCAGAAAACTATGATAAACCACTAAGGCATTCAGCCTAATCCTAAGGCTGTTACATTATCAAAGACACATATTAAACTGATCGAGAATGGACCAAATTGCATGAGAATTGCAAAACGCAAAACAGCAACCAACAACTATGATGCCGACAACTAAACCGTAGACAAAGACAAATATTTTATGCAAAAGTGAAAAACTACAGAGAAAAGCGATCAGAAACGGCTTTCAAAATGTTGGCATCGTGACACTTCGAACGGACGACCTCGCACGGATACAAATCCTGCAGATGTAGCAAATACTGAAGGGACGTTTCTGAAGAAGCACACCCAAATAGATTAAATCGTATTGGAAAACCCACCGTCGATATCAACATCCACACCGTAGATGATCCGAATGAAGTGCATGAATTCCGCCAGCTTGATTTCTTTCAATTCAAACTTTCCGCTGCGTTTTTCCTCTGAATCACTGGTGAACAGCGCCTTGAAGAATGGAGAAGCGGCACCCAGAATCTAGAACTTTGGAAATCAATTATTTGAAGTCGGAGTAAGAACAAACCTCCTTCGAAAGGAACAACGTCGTTCCGTCGACAACAACCTGCGCTGAATCATCTGGACATTTGAGCGCTGCGTTGTAGGGACGACCATAATCAACTTGATTGTACCTATGAAAGAAGTAGCAAACACAACGAAGGGAGGACTTACGCGGTGACATTCAATCGCAGCTCCATCTTGCAATCGTTTCCATCAACAAAGTTCATCTCATTAGCGAACTGTTCACCAAAGTTGAAACTGATGGGAGCGCTATCGTGTTCTCGGAAATTGAAACAGTGCGACAACTAAACAATGATATGTCATTTCCATCATGCATAAACCAACTCACATTCTTGGAATAAGTCACCTCATCTCCTTCCTTGTCCTGCGCAAATGCCACAAATTTTACTTTGGCTTCACAAGACCAGGTTGACGTTTCTCTTCCGCTGACAGGAGCGCAGTGGATAACAGTGCGATCAATTTTAAAACCATGCCGAAGGTTGTATGCTCCACTCACAAACCTAAAACCACAACGATTCACTGTGAAACTGATTAAACTTACCATTCGAAATCGCAAAGCTCCACCTTGTTGGAGGTGAATTCATTCCACCAGGCCGTTTGGCCCTCAAGCTCAATTTCGATAGTCGTCTTGTCAACCATTTTCGACCTGAAAGAAGGTATCTAGTGAAAAAAGCCACACGTTCGCATAATCGCGATCACAGCACAAGCAGACAACTAATAATTCATACATCATCGAGCTAAATTGTCGAAGTGAGAACTGAGAAGCGAAGGACATAAAGATTTGTAATTTTGGTGCAATTTCATGAAAACAACTGCTCAATTGCAACGAAATCAAATGCACAGAAATCCCAAATAAAAATAAAATTGACGAGCGAGCATTTCACGAGCATGCGCCGTTGATGCGCCGTTCTCACGGATAAAAAAGATTTAAATAAATAGCGCACTTTTACGAACGAACCAAACGAACCAAATTAAAATAGCGCACCACGGCAATGAAATAATTCCGAAAAGAAGAACCCGATGGAACCTCCTGTGGCGAGCAACCGCTCGCGAGCAAGTTGCGATATTCAAGTGAGAAGCGACAAGCAAATGACAAACTGAGCTGAACATGAAAAACAAAGACGTCTCACAGCGATGAAGGTGAAAAGACGCCGAATCTTCGCCGCGAGTCCATTTCACGTGAAAATCACCTGAGGAGATATCACTATTTAATTGAATCAACAACCAAACAACTCACAAAGAGGAAAACAAATATTTATCCGATAAAAAAGTGGAAAACTAACACGAATGACGTACAGAAACAGCCTTCAAAACACTCAACGTAGTCTTGTGCGAGTAAGTTTCAATTTCCATTTGCTGCCCAACCGCGGTCAATTCTTGAATATTCATTTTCTCAAAGTTTCTTTCCTCTTTCTTTTTGCTCTTTTTTAGTTATTTTTGTACATTTACGTCTGCTTTTGCTCTTAGAGACACTTACATCACCGTCTCTTTTCAGTCACCTACCACAATCGCCTTTGCGGCTGTCGATCACCATTGCGCATCGTCTTCAAATTCAGGTAAATTTCAATTAGATTTATTTTTTGCGAACATCGATCTACATTAGACAAAAGCGCAACACAAGACAACGGTCCGGACAGAAACTATATCGACTATAGCCAGCAACCACAAAGATCTCTTTCAACAGTTCGCCGCGGACGTCGATATGTATTTCGAAATGGTGCAATGCAGAGCAGAAGCGCAGAAAGCGTTGGAGATTGATGGTGGAAAATCAATCTTGACGACATACGGAAAAGCGCTAGCATTTCTGCACGGCAACACCTACATCGAGCTCATCTCGACGATTCGACTCAATTTTGCTGAGAAATGGACCAAATTGGACTACGAGTTCATTAGTGATTACGCAGATCGTGTTCAAAAATCACTCTCGAGCACAGGTAACGCCATTTTGATGGCTCTTTTATTCACGAATGATCATCATAGATCGCGTGCAAACTACTCCGCAAATGCACGACCAAGCGGTACTTGCCAATCACACCACAAAATCGCGCAAGGATCACTACGTGGAGGCAGCCCTTGCTCTCGTCGCCATCCGGGCATTTAAGCAGCTCAGACACATGGAAAAAAACTGGCGAGGACTTCCAACAATTGAAGAACTCGCCCAATTTACAACCGAAGAAGTCAACGGCGAAAATGTCCTCACTATTGGAGATGCGGAGACTCTTTCAACAGAGCAAGTGGAAGCCTTTTTCTCCGGCGGGCGTTTGATCAACTACGCAATTGGAGAAGCACCAGAAGCCTGGCTATCCGCAGACGGAATGTTCCCGCAGCGCAATGAGGTCCGGTCGTTCTTTGATATAAGTTCATTGAGTTCTTCTATGATTGGCAGGCTATTGATCGGGTGATAAACGTCGAATTCACGGATATCTGCTAGGCTGACAGTTGTTATTTTCGCTGATTTAGGCTCAACTTCAGGGCTTTGCCGTTGTCAATGAACAAAACGGGGCTAACTTCTGAACAGGGAATCGCGTGGGATCCCTCACGAATTTCGTGAGTGTCGGGGTCAATGAAGCCGAACTGAGTTGTTCCAAATCTATTATTGCTAACGCGCGGGTGTTTTCTGCATAACGCTTCTCGTGGAACGAATGTCAGTTTGTGGGCTTGAATGCATAAATTCCCAAAATGCCGGGTGGCGTTGCAGTGACCACAATATCAGATCGATTGAGTAAGGCTCGTGCTACCTGAGTGGGGATACTGTAGGTTACGCTAATTAGACTCAGGAAGACACAAGACGTCACAATACCACTTTATTTCAATCGCACTCACAACAGCGGATCAGACTGTGCGAGGGCCGGCCAAGAGCGACCGCGCTCGTTGTGGTCGGTAATTGGTTACAAACTCTTACAAGTAGAACATTGATATCTTCGGGTTGAACTCCAGCGTTCTACATGTCTCTCTTTTACGTTCTACCGCGTTCTACTGTAATTAACTTGATGACGCGCCGGTGCCTCTGCGCTCGTTGTTCGCAACCGGTCGTCATCTTCAGCGACATGCAAGATGTTATGAAGATCTGCACATTAACGTAAAAGCAGCGCTTTTCCGTAAAGACAATGCGCCTATGGCGTTGTCAGCAGCGCTTTCTGTTCCATAAATGGTCAGCTGACTGTAACGTCAACAGGTTCATAATCTCGGATTCGTTCCCTGGTCCTGTCC
This sequence comes from Steinernema feltiae, assembly GCA_007213375.1. NCBI lineage: Eukaryota > Metazoa > Nematoda > Chromadorea > Rhabditida > Steinernematidae > Steinernema > Steinernema feltiae. The sequence goes on from MQUG01003317.1 coordinate 32,639, forward strand.
TTCCGCATCAGTCGCATTCGTCTACGAGGATCTCCTTCAAAACAACGTCAGTTAAACGCTCCCGTTACCTCAAAGTATTTTTTTCGTTTCAGAATTTTCTATTTGCTGCGACTCTTTCTTCTCCGATACCGTAACCATAATTCCCGGTTCGAAGAGAGTCGCCGGCCTATTTCACTCACAATCATTTCAGTTGTAGCAGCTTTGAATTAAGCGCAACGGTGAAGGTGGCTACATTTGCACCTCAAGGCTGATGAAATCAATCCCAAACGAGCATTACGCTGTTTTGGACTGCATTCGACGTCCCAGCGCTGAATACGTAATCGAAAAGTTTTGCAAATGGCTAATGTATGACCCGAGCATACGTTTCGTTACGACACCGCAAATAGTCGGACTCACAGCCCTGAATACCTGATTGTCAAGTTCTGCAACTGGTTGCTACACGATCCTCTCAATAAAAACTACACAGCAATTGCACACAACGGAGGTACGTGGACAACAAATTCCATTTTTAAGCACATTATTCATTCATATTTTAGACCGTTTCAAACCTGTAGTAGCTACACGTATGCTTCTTTCGAAACTAGCGATGAGATGAACGCACAACAAGAGAGCCGAAAGTAACCACTACTCCGACCAATGTCACAAAAACACAATGAGCAGAGGAAAGAAGAGCCATCGGAAATCATTGCGAATTTTGCCTGAGAAAGCACACAGAAACGTGCAGAGATACAAGGCCGAACTGCAGCACTGTGGGAGTCCAAACCATCACCAGGCATTATGCAAAACGGCCTAGAAAACAATGAAGAAGGGGAACTGAGGGAATTGCAGAATTCCTCCATGCGAAGAACTGGAACGGAAGATGCAGAAGATCATGACCCTTATTAAGGAGATGAAAGAAGCCGCAAAAGGGTCACACAACTGACTCGCCGCCGAAGACCAACCCCGGCGGGAATGTCGCTAAGCGACTAATTATTGTTTACGTTACATTGTTTATTATTCATTAGTCATTGGGAATCATGTGTTAACCGAGGACGAACAATCGCACCCAGAGTGTGACCAGTAGAAACCGTACTGTACGGAGTGCAAGTTGCAATAACAGAGCAAAGATTTGTCCCAGGAATAGGTACGATAAGCCGTGAGCGGCCAATACCGCAACTAGCACAATGAGTGCGGTTTTGTACCAGTCGAGTAGGAACTTTCAGAGACTTTATCAAGTCCACAAGTTCATTGTGCTTCTTTAACGCTCGTCGGCCAGCTTCATCTGTTCATGGCGTTCGCCTTCGCCCTGTTGAGGAACACCGTCGTACGTGCAGATGGCGTCTCGCAATGTCGGCGTAAGTTACATATGGCCTATTCAAGACTTCGACAGGTTGTCGTTGCGGAGCATTAGGAGCGTTAAGCGTTGTGGAGGCAGACGGATTCTGGTGGTCGCGGCGGAGCGCAGTTGTCGGGTGTTTTTTTTTGTTCATTTCGTCGTAGTCTTCGAGACGAACCTTAAAAAATCGAAAATCGATTTAAAAGATGATTAAACTTCCATACCGTTGAATCTTTGAGGTAGTTATCTTCCTTTCAAGCTTGCAGCCGCAGTGGGTGCAACAATCGACTCGGTGAAACTGCTATTTGTTTCGTACAGCCTCTCGTCAGCGATTAGGGGTTATCAGTCTTCCTTATTGGTCCTATCCAATCTTGAGCTTTTTGAAGCTTTGTGAAGAACATCTGGAAAATCAGTTTTCGCAAGAAAAGCTTGTTTCGATCTCACCTTCGAAAAAGGTCCTCGAAAAGTAGAGCGGAAGGACGCACAGGAAAGCACGATATCGAGGGACGTCCTTGCGAATCGCCTTGGAATTTTCATTTCCACGGAGCAGAGGAAAGCTTGCAAACCACTGAGAGCGTGTGGTTAAGTCGATTACTGCGCTCTTCCAAAGCTCCATTGGAGTTCTCCGTTAGACGGTGAACCTCTACGAACTGCTACGAATTAATCTGAAATGATTTGCCGTTTACAAGTAACACATTTCAAGCTCACTTTGTTTTGAAGGAGGTCCTCGTGAAGGCGGGGTGACGTTGGAGCGCGAAACAAGCTAGATTCGATCTTGTGTGTTTTGCTGAATTTCGCATTATTAATGCAACTCTTCAATACAATGCGTTTGACATTAAACAGCTAAGCGTGTCTTCCCGCATCGCCTCGTCTTACAACGATGCGCTGTGAGAAGACGAGCAACCAATGTTGGTTAAACCGAATTCAACGCACCTTTTTTGAAGACTTGAGCGCGCGATGTCGACGGCCGATGGTGCGGAGCGCAACCGCCGCGAACAGTGAGGGACGAGGCAGTCGTGCCTCTGTCGCGTCGTCGTCAACGCTGCGATCGATTTTTGGCGCCAAACGCGCTACATATAAGGAGAAGGGGCACCCGTGACCCTCTTTGTGATTTCGTGTGAACAGACAGGCAAGTTGGAGAAAAGATCGATTTGTTCGGAATTTTTCGGGTTTTACAACTGTACTGGTTTGATTTTCGAGTAAGGGTGAAAAAAGCGTGTGAATGAGAGAGAATTTTCTGAGCGTTGTCTATGCATTGCAGAGGCGATGAAGCATTGCTTTTCATTTACGGATACAGTAATGTGTCGATGCGACTTTATAAGCGATGCCGTCGATGCCGTATAAGCGAGATGATTTTCAATCGCGGATGCAATCAGTTTTACTTCTTTCAGTTTTTTTATTTAATTTTTTTAAATTTATTTATTTAATTTAATTGATTCATCTGCGTTAGTTTGCTTGTTCGTTTGGTCGTTGTCTGAAAATCGCGGTGTCTGAGTTTGTGAGACCTTCTGGTCCAATTGTGCTCTGTTTTCTGAAGTCCATTTTTAGGCCTGCTTTTCAATTTCCTCTGATCGGCAATGGACCAGCTGCCATATGATTTCTACGAGCGCGTTGCCGCGTTGTGGAAATGCTGCGAGAAAGACACTCCTTCCTCGTACTACAGATGCGTTGACGCACGCGTTCCAGACTGTCTGTGGACGAGGAAGTCAAAGAAGAAGCGGATTGAGTTCTTCATCGGCCGCGACGACGGAAAATGGAATTACGGTTTCTGCAATCACTATTCCAATAATGTGATTGAAGGCATTCTGACTTTGAGGCAACTGCAGGAATATCCGGATTTACAAAACTTTCGAATTTCACAGATTACGGTGTACGAAGTATCGCCAGTTGCCAGACATCAAAACGATGAATACGAGCTCATGAAGCCTTTGGATGTTGACGTGCAGCAACTCCTCACCTTCGTCGCTTTCTTGTCGAATGAGACGCAACTCGAGCTGCAAACGGACACCGTCGAGGATTTCAACAACCCGGAAGGCGTGACTCTACTGAAATGCCTTGAAGCGCTCACGTTTTCGTCGATCAAGCTTGGATGTGACCATCAAATCTACAATCCGCTATTGGAAAGTCAGTTTTCAGCGCGGAACCCCGTTGATATCTTGATAGAGCTTGATTGGACTGATCCGAATGCTGATTTCTTCATTGAGAACCTGAGAAACGGCAACATCAAACGGTTGCTCGTAGACGGGCGCCTGCTTACTATCCGCCTCGAGTAATGGAAGGAATCATTGACAGTTTTCTGCAAAATCCGGAAAATTATGAACAAGCATATGTCGATATTATGGCTTATTTCGATCCGGAAACCAAGCGCCTTCTGAAGAGAAAACAGAGAGAAGGAGTTTGCGTGCTGGGGAAGATAGGGAAGCATGATGTTTATCGCTTCGAAGCGTACGATACGAAGCTGAAGAAGAATCGCTGCATGAGTGTCAGACCACACGAGTTTGATATTCATATTTGGTATGTAACCATGGATTATTGATTTCCTGACTAAGTAAAATAAATTGAAAAAACAATATATTTTGTAAATTAGATTACTCTAATTACTCCAAGGCGCTAACAAGCTTTATGAGCTTCTCTACAACCGAATCCTCGACATAACTGCCGTCATTAACATCCCGTTGAAACTGTTCGCAATCTACGTTGTGCTCCGTTGGAGAAATTAGAAAAAGACATAAAGTTAACCAGAGCTTTATTGCGGAATTTCTTATACAGAGCGAAGGCGCCCATTTTTTTAGAGCTGGGAGAGTACAAGTCTTTTGGACGGCGCCAAAGTCCATTGGACTTCCAGAGTCCCAATTTCGTATTTAATTTTTTTTGCTGATGACCCGGTTTCATGGACTCATTTTGATTGCATTGAATAATCCAATTTTGCTTTTTTCACGCTTTCACATTATGCATTCCAAACAAATAAAATCACCCTTTGAACTACCTTTCTGAAACCGGTTTACGTAAAACTGAACACTGTAAATGAAGTGGTTAGCCGGCAAGCGCCGGTGAAGCCAGCGCTTGCCACTTGACCCGGTGCAAGATTGAAATTGAATTGGTCTGGAAGGGCCATGGAAACACGGAATTGTGGCCATTTCGGTGAGAAAAGCAATCGCGTTTTGCCGACGCGCGCCGAAATTGCCAAGTCCACGGCGACCGCAAAGCACGAATTTTCGTCGCTTCTCGACCATTCAGCCACGATTCTGTGTTTCCTTGGCCATTCTAGACCAATTCGAGGTCGCCAAGAACTCTCACGCCATCAGATTCACGTGAAACGGCCGGACATAGCCAGAGAACAGCCAACTTCGCAATCCGCAGTCAGTGTATGACCGTACAATGCATGTCCGACCGCAAGCAAATCGCGGCAGGACCACTTATTTTCTAGGAAATGCAGAGGCGCCCGTTAAGTTTTATAGCTCAGGACTGAGATGTCCTACAATAATTCTGATTTCACCATCAAGGTCGCAAGGGTCGAATTAGTGGGGTACACGAAATTTCAAAAAAAAAAACGAAGACCATTATGGGGCGATGTCACTGTCACTTTAACATAGACATTTCTTAAATGATCTACGAACGCAGTTACAAAAAACTGAAATGAGCAAAACACTACGTTGCAAGCAGCGCTTTTTCTTGTAATGCAGTGCGCCTACAGAGTTTGTAGCAGCGCTTTTTGTTCCATAAATGGACACCTGACAGCAACCTAACCAAGCTCAGATCTCGGATTCCCTCCCCGGTCTTGTGCTTCCGCTTCAGTCGGTTCATCAACGAGGATCTTCTTCAAAATAACGTGAGTCAAACGACGGTTTCATTGTCCCTAACTGGTTTCTTCGTTTCAGATTTTCACGTCCAACGAATTCTCGTTCCATTTACGGAACTGTGAGACACCTGCGCATTGCAGTGAACAAAAGAAGTTTGCCAATCTGGTTCCTTTCAAGAAAACCTGACCATTTGTGTTGAGCGCATTTACCGAAGAGATGATGGCTGTTACACGTAAAAAATCGATGGTAAAAGGATACAAAGACGGTAACCTACCCATTGCCATTTTCACAACACCGGCTGCTAGGTAATGATAGCGCTTATTCCCTCCACTACTAATTCACATCTCTACCTAAAGCGCTTATATCTATCGTTTATAGCCAACCAACTCGACTACGAAATGGACGCCAGAAGCCCATCCCCGGTGGAGTACGACGAAGATCCATGCATAATGGTGGAGGACGGATTTCTCGTCTGTGCGTCCGAGGCGACCACACGAGAACTCGCTGAGGCCGTAAAGGAAGGCCAGCTGACCTACGGTCAGTTTGAAAACGCGACCAGGCCGCGGACTTACCGCCTCGAAGTCATCATCGACGAAGAGGCCTTTATGGTAAGCCTCGTGGAGCTCCAGCGAACGGAGGACAACCGCCTGGAGTGGGCCGACGGGTGGAGCACCGAGGAGGACGACTGCGTGGACACCTTGCCAGCCGGCAAGGTGGTGGATGTTCACATCCACATGGACCTCGCCCTCACTCGCGAGGAGAGGACGTCATCCTTCCGCAGGGCTTTCGGAGCCCTGCGATGGCTCAACTACGCCGACAACCTCCCCCACTCCTGGGAGGCCGACAATTTCATCGAAATCGTCGCAAGTCTGTCGCCCCGGAGCGACAACCGTCCGGGAACGGCACAGGCTCCGGACGGCGCTGCGGAGCACGCCGACGGAGCGGCAGGAACGCAGTTGAGAGGCCAGTTTCCCCTTCCATCACCTCTCATTCCCCCTAAGCCCCTACTCCCCCTTTGTCCACCTGTTTGCTTTGTAAAAATTATACCCCCTCCCCCCTCTTCCCTCGCTCACCACTCCGCGGGAAATCTGAAGTCCTTTCGAGGGCGAAAGGCTCTCGAAGTTTGGGTGTGTGGCGAGGGCGCAGCCCGAGCCTGGAGGTGGAGTCGCCAAGCCCATAAAAGGGCGCGCGCGGCCCGCGGCCAGAGCAGAGTCTATCCTTGAGCGACGTTTCCTTAATCCCTTAGTTGTCTATTCTGTACTTTAATAAACTTCTCTCTTCAACTGCTAAGTTCTCGGGGAGGAATTCTAGAGATCTGGGTTACGGTAAGGACGGAAATTTTCTAAAAAAATACGTCTTTACCAGAATTCTAGAGATCTGGGTTACGGTAAGGACGGACGGACCAACAAACAATTCAAAAAAAAGAATTTCGTATGGGGACGCGCGATAGCACGTTTTGCTCGGCTCCTCCTTGCGGTAAAGGGAAAATTTTCTAAAAAATACGTCTTTACCAGAATTCTAGAGATCTGGGCTACGGTAAGGACGGACGGACCAACAAACAATTCAAAAAAAAGAATTTCGTATGGGGACGCGCGATAGCACGTTTTGCTCGGCTCGTCCTTGCGGTAAAGGGAAATTTTCTAAAAAATACGTCTTTACCAGAATACTAGAGATCTGGGTTACGGTAAGGACGGACGGACCAACAAACAAATAAAAAAAAGAATTTCGTATGGGGACGCGCGATAGCACGTTTTGCTCGGCTCGTCCTTGCGGTAAAGGGAAAATTTTCTAAAAAATACGTCTTTACCAGAATACTAGAGATCTGGGTTACGGTAAGGACGGACGGACCAACAAACAAATAAAAAAAAAGATTTCGTATGGGGACGCGCGATAGCACGTTTTGCTCGGCTCCTCCTTGCGGTAAAGGGAAAATTTTCTAAAAAATACGTCTTTACCAGAATTCTAGAGATCTGGGTTACGGTAAGGACGGACGGACCAACAAACAATTCAAAAAAAAGAATTTCGTATGGGGACGCGCGATAGCACGTTTTGCTCGGCTCGTCCTTGCGGTAAAGGGAAAATTTTCTAAAAAATACGTCTTTACCAGAATACTAGAGATCTGGGTTACGGTAAGGACGGACGGACCAACAAACAAATAAAAAAAAAGAATTTCGTATGGGGACGCGCGATAGCACGTTTTGCTCGGCTCCTCCTTGCGGTAAAGGGAAAATTTTCTAAAAAATACGTCTTTACCAGAATTCTAGAGATCTGGGTTACGGTAAGGACGGACGGACCAACAAACAAATAAAAAAAAGAATTTCGTATGGGGACGCGCGATAGCACGTTTTGCTCGGCTCCTCCTTGCGGTAAAGGGAAAATTTTCTAAAAAATACGTCTTTACCAGAATTCTAGAGATCTGGGTTACGGTAAGGACGGACGGACCAACAAACAATTCAAAAAAAAGAATTTCGTATGGGGACGCGCGATAGCACGTTTTGCTCGGCTCGTCCTTGCGGTAAAGGGAAAATTTTCTAAAAAATACGTCTTTACCAGAATACTAGAGATCTGGGTTACGGTAAGGACGGACGGACCAACAAACAAATAAAAAAAAAGAATTTCGTATGGGGACGCGCGATAGCACGTTTTGCTCGGCTCGTCCTTGCGGTAAAGGGAAAATTTTCTAAAAAATACGTCTTTACCAGAATTCTAGAGATCTGGGTTACGGTAAGGACGGACGGACCAACAAACAATTCAAAAAAAAGAATTTCGTATGGGGACGCGCGATAGCACGTTTTGCTCGGCTCGTCCTTGCGGTAAAGGGAAAATTTTCTAAAAAATACGTCTTTACCAGAATACTAGAGATCTGGGTTACGGTAAGGACGGACGGACCAACAAACAAATAAAAAAAAAGAATTTCGTATGGGGACGCGCGATAGCACGTTTTGCTCGGCTCGTCCTTGCGGTAAAGGGAAAATTTTCTAAAAAATACGTCTTTACCAGAATACTAGAGATCTGGGTTACGGTAAGGACGGACGGACCAACAAACAAATAAAAAAAAGAATTTCGTATGGGGACGCGCGATAGCACGTTTTGCTCGGCTCCTCCTTGCGGTAAGGGAAAATTTTCTAAAAAATATGTCTTTACCAGAATTCTAGAGATCTGGGTTACGGTAAGGACGGACGGACCAACAAACAAATAAAAAAAAGAATTTCGTATGGGGACGCGCGATAGCACGTTTTGCTCGGCTCGTCCTTGCGGTAAAGGGAAAATTTTCTAAAAAATACGTCTTTACCAGAATTACTAGAGATCTGGGTTACGGTAAGGACGGACGGACCAACAAACAAATAAAAAAAAGAATTTCGTATGGGGACGCGCGATAGCACGTTTTGCTCGGCTCGTCCTTGCGGTAACGGGAAAATTTTCTAAAAAATATGTCTTTACCAGAATTCTAGAGATCTGGGTTACGGTAAGGACGGACGGACCAACAAACAAATAAAAAAAAAGAATTTCGTATG
>MQUG01003318.1:0-68136 GCA_007213375.1 Steinernema feltiae
TCGTCCTTGCGGTAAAGGGAAAATTTTCTAAAAAATACGTCTTTACCAGAATACTAGAGATCTGGGTTACGGTAAGGACGGACGGACCAACAAACAAATAAAAAAAAGAGAATTTCGTATGGGGACGCGCGATAGCACGTTTTTGCTCGGCTCCTCCTTGCGGTAAAGGGAAAATTTTCTAAAAAATACGTCTTTACCAGAATTCTAGAGATCTGGGGCTACGGTAAGGACGGACGGACCAACAAACAATTCAAAAAAAAGAATTTCGTATGGGGACGCGCGATAGCACGTTTTGCTCGGCTCGTCCTTGCGGTAAAGGGAAAATTTTCTAAAAAATACGTCTTTACCAGAATACTAGAGATCTGGGTTACGGTAAGGACGGACGGACCAACAAACAAATAAAAAAAAAGGATTTCGTATGGGGGACGCGCGATAGCACGTTTTGCTCGGCTCGTCCTTGCGGTAAAGGGAAAATTTTCTAAAAAATACGTCTTTACCAGAATACTAGAGATCTGGGTTACGGTAAGGACGGACGGACCAACAAACAAATAAAAAAAAAAGGATTTCGTATGGGGACGCGCGATAGCACGTTTTGCTCAGCTCCTCCTTGCGGTAACGGGAAAATTTTCTAAAAAATATGTCTTTACCAGAATTCTAGAGATCTGGGTTACGGTAAGGACGGACGGACCAACAAACAAATAAAAAAAAGAGAATTTTCGTATGGGGACGCGCGATAGCACGTTTTGCTCAGCTCCTCCTTGCGGTAAAGGGAAAATTTTCTAAAAAATATGTCTTTACCAGAATTATCAATGCTCAATCTCGCGTTTTTTTTTTGGAACAGAGAAAAGAAAAGGTTTTTTTGCGTTTTTTTAGGGAACGAGATTCAGTTCTATCTCCTTCAAGAAGAGCTCTCCTACAGCGGCCGAGGTAAGAACGCGATCATATGCGAAGCAATGCGCGAGTTCCAGAACATGCTAGAAAGGAGCTAGCGGTTCGCGCAATTTTGAACACTACATTTATTCAAGCACGCGCCATAACCGCAACGTCAATCGAAGTCTGGCCATGCACCCTGGTAGCGCCATCAGACATCAAGTTCAGGAAAGCCCCAGCCGACGCGGAATGTTTTGAGTTTATCCCGGTAGCAGTGCAGTTAGGGAACGAGTCATACAGCGGCTTCTTAGATCCGTTGACGATGATCATTGCCGAGAAAGCACGCACAGCACCATGTGTGACTTTGCGATATACATTGGTGACGCTAACATGACGCTTGTAAATGGCACGCTAGTCGAGGTCGACCAAAAAACAGGTGGCAAAATTCCAGATTCGACTGCCAAAGACAAATGAGACTGCCCATGAGAGATTGCGACTGCCCATTGATTGTCCACCGACTGCCCAGCCTCCTTACAGTGTATATTGGGATGGGCAGTCTGATTTGTAATTGAACCCAACATTGCGATATTGTCCAAAGACTGCCCATCCCACAACACTGCCTATACTTACTGAGAACGCAATTTTTGAAGCGTTATTCTATTTTAGAGCGCCAAAGAAACATAAAAAACAAAAAATTATGCAGATTACAATTGACATTGAAATTGAACAGAAAATTGTAGCAGCAAATCAGAAGTCGTTGTCGGTGTCGGTGTCGGAAGGGCTGTTTGATCGGGTATCGCCTGCGGAAGCAGAAGTCGACGAATGGCCTTCAGCGTAACAATTAAAATTGTTGTACTGACGACGAATGTTGGTCAGCAGATGGTAGAAGATATCTTGCCGATTGTAATGTTTTCTGAACATGAAGTATAGATACGACTCAAAGAGAGTCTTCGATGTTCCGGACACTTGGCGGAGCTGTCGTTTCGCTGAGGCCCAAGTGCTTTCAATTCCCTGAGTATGCGCTCCGGTTTCTGGGTCAACGAAATTGTAACGATTGGGCAGTCTCTTCCGTATCGGCAGTCGAATCTGGAATTTTGCCAAACAGGTGAAGCGAACCCTTTCCCGAAGAGTGAAATCCACTCCAAATTTAATCGAGCTCTTTGTACAAGAAATCTCCCCCTTTATTTTCCGTAACCTGATACTAACCAACGTGTCAGAAGTGTTCCCTTCAGTTCCCTTCGAAACGACCGGATGTGACCCATTCCAAGACTCGATCAACATGGTCAATCATCCGGCGAAAAGTTCCGACACGTCCGAACGCCTTGGTGCCTTATTACTTAATTCTTCATTTTTCGCGTTCGTGAGAGGCACAGCGTGGTGCGCTTGGCAAGCGTGGATTTTCGCAGTATGCTCGTACGTCACTGTGAACGGATTGCTACGCTTCGTCCTGCCCGCAAGCATCAGAAACCTCATGCGCAATTTGGATCCGTGTTGATGTTCGCGGGAGAAGTTGGATGGCGATTGGCAACATCTCGGGCCTCTCCCGTCGATTTTCATTGTAAAGCTGAAACGAGAATGTGAGCATGTCGACAACTCCAATCCACTCACCATGTTTTGAAGGAGAATCGCGCAGAAAAACCGAAAAACGTGGAAGGACCGAACCAAGACGGAGATCGAAGATTCGAGCCTGGCGAAGTGGACTTGTGGCAGGCTGAAATGGAGAAAAACGCGATGTTTTCTGAATGGATGTCGCATCGCAATGATTGCTTTCTTCCGATTGCGCCGCAGTCAAAGTTGGGCATGAAAGCAGTGACAAAATGCCAGAACTAACGCAAAGTAGAAGGGAACAACAGTGGCAATTCAGCAATTCATCTCCATTCTTCCCCAGTCTTTATCACGGACCCAAATTGAATTTTTCTTCGCGCCAATGGAGCGCAGTAGAATGAGAATGAGATGTTTCATTCTGAGCGACTGTCAAAGTACTTCCCAGTGACGTACCTAAATACAAGGATTTGTGATTAGCCGAGCTCTTGATAGTTCTATTTACCACTCGCATAGATCAGATTCCAGCTCTTCCGACTCTTCTCACAGCGGGCCCCGCGGGCATTGCTCACAGGTCAGGTATAAAATCATTCTTTATTATGACTGTAATGATTGTGCAACCTCGAAATGTCCCGCACGCTCGTGAAAATCGAAGCTTCGCGATTCATTTACGTTTTACTGCGTTGAAATCCACAATAGTGCGAACGTGCGATGTATTCTTCGCAAACTCTTGCAACGCCCTACGAACGCAGCGCGGTCATAATTTGCGTCAAATGAAATTCGCTGCACGCTAAATGCGCTGTTTAGTGTATATAAACGGAGGCTTCGCGCGCGAATCGCGCTTAAACGCTAGGCACAAGCACAAGCGCTTCGCGCAGCTCTCCAAAGCCCTTCACTATCAACTGCATCTTACTCGCTGATTCGCGGCTCGCCTCGTCATCGTGATTCCGTTCGGCGTTTCGCGCCTAGTCTCAAAGTTCAAAACGCCAAAATCATAGTTGATGTTGTGGCTGACCTACTGCGCGCGCTTAATTTTGAGCAATGTTTGATGATCCTCAGTCCTCCGAAGACCCTGCGCTTTTCAATCCTTTTGGCCGAAGAATGAAGAAATGCATACACTCCGGCCGGCATCGAACACCCAACCCACCTGTTGGCCAGACAGATGAGGAGAGCGCTCGGTACCATTCGGCTATTCGAACATGGCTGATTGGTGGGCGAAGTGCGCATATATCATGACGTTTCAATGAAAGTTGGTTGCAGGTTGCTTGCAGAAGTTTTTCACGCATTCTGACGTGTTTTGAGGACCAACAGAGCTCAAAATCCATCCAAATCAAGAGAAATTAGCTATTTGATTGGATTTGATCGAGTTTTCATTATTTTTGGCTCTGTTTGTTTTAGCATGAGCTCAGATTGCTCCAAATTGTTCCACAAACAGTCCCCGAACGTCCAGAGCATTCTGCGCTCACTCATTCGCGCGTGTTTTGCCCCCAAAAGATCCAAAAAGCAACGCGCGCGCGTTCACCTGCGCCGAGGGAGTCAGACGATTGGAGAGCAGAAAAAATATTCGTGTTTTTGGTCGCGGCGGGAGCCAATTCGACAATTAGGTATTTTCTCGGGGAATTTCCTTGGCTCATATGGCTCTGAACTATGTGAGTATGATTTTAAAAGCTCACAAAAATATTCAGCGTCGATTGAGCTATCACTTGCCCTCGTGCGACTCTCGAACGACCGGTTGCGCGCGCGCCGCCAGACAGAGTGAAAGCGCGTAGTGTATTGCGTGACGTGACAAACACACAGATTCCGTGTTCAGTTTTATTTATTAGTAGATTTAGCGCATACGCCACGAGGCACGCTTTTCGCGATTAGATCATTTTGCAGCGAATTGTGTTTGTCGGTTATCAATGCTCTGACTTTGCTATTCTGCTTCTTGCCTCGCATCCCGACGGAGATGACAATTATGTTCTGATCTGTATCTTGCGCAATGCTCTCGGTTCTCTTCTCGTGTTTTTTGTTACTCTGCGTTATTTCTATAGCGCGCTGTGCATTCGATTTATAGGTAAACTTTGTTATATAGTATTCATTCACTTCAGTCCGACAATGACGAAACACGCGGCAGTTAAATTCGAGCTCACCAGCTCCCTGAAGAAATGGACCAAATTCACTTCGCCCAAAGTGGTTTGTGCTGGATTCGAATGGTAACGTGACTGAGAAAACATTACAATTACATGTTTACTCTTTCGTTCTAGGTACTTGACCGGAGAGTACATCGGCTGTGGTGTAGCACACGTCACTTTCCGTGATGGCGGATCGTTTAAGCACAAATTCCACGACTCTAATTTCAATCTGCGAAACGTCGTCGTCCACTGCGCTCCCGCACAAGGAAACAAAACGCTGGTCTGGTCCTGTGAAGCGAAGGGAGAACTGGTCGCTTTTGCGCGCGGCAGGCATAGGATAACTGATACGAGTTCGACAATGACTCACTCGAAGCATGTGAGTTTCTTCAAATGCTGTGCTCTGAAAACCGTTATACTTTGATTTAGTGGTCGCATCACTTTAGCTTCCGAAGTCCCGAAAGCGCTGTTCTGAAAATCGACTTTCATAAGAAGTTTTCTGCAGTACCACTTTACTATGTTTCATTGGACGGACATAGAATGTTTTGCGAATTGGAGTTGCGTGTCACTGTGACCAAGTAACTAGCTCATCTATTTTCTCATCTTATCCGTGTTCTAGGCAAGCAAAGTGTGACGTGGGCCTTCCACAAACCAGTCCGGAGGATGCGGTAAAGCTCATAGTGGACGAGAAGACGTTGTGGCTTTCTAAAGCGGTTTGTTCGCACCGAATCTTGGTTGACCTAACGCTGGTTGTTTCAGGTTCTCGGCGGCGCTTCGCCCTTCTTTCACGCTTACTTGAACACTGACGAGCAACGGGGTGGGGAATTTCCACTGGCGGGCGTCAGGTTGGACGATTTTCTGCTTTTTGTAGCCATCATATACCAAGTACACATCGACATTGACAGTGAGTTCCTTGATTTTAAACAGCTAAGCTCTATTTTCCTGTTTTTAGAAACGTCGTTTCTGTTATTGCTGCGTCTTGAGGACATGTTTGAGTGTCCTGTCGTCAGATCCAAATGCCACGAGTTCCTCATGTTCACGGGTACGCTGACGAAGCAGGAGAAGTTGCGAATCAGCGCTCGTTTCCGTTTTGACGACGTTATCAACGTGGTGATTGAGAAAATGAACATTCAGGAATTGACGGAGGTGGGGCGAAAATTGCAGTTTGAAACTTACGCGTATAAGACAAAGTTGAACGTTTTCAAGTCCATTTCTACACGTTTTTCACTTTTAGCCATAAAGTAGTCTTCAACTTCAGCTGTTTGTTTGTCAATGTACTGTTGTGTTGTCCTTCTGCCTGGACATGTGCTGTTATATCTTTAATCTAGTTGCCCTTGCGCTTTGCCTTACTTACTCGAATAAGACTGTTTTCAAAATTTGCAAAGCTGTTTCTGCACCTATTATTTTTCTGCTTTCGGATCGCTGTATTTGCATAAAATTTGTTTGATTGCATTTATGATTGCGATGTCGCACCCACCATCTCTGCGTCCTGCGCAGCACGGTGTTCTTCTCGCTCCTGATCTTCGTTTGTTGTTGTTCTCTATCGCGTTTGGTGAATTTGCGATCTTTTTTTGTATTGGTTGCCTTGATTTGCTCAGATTCATTTTACTTTCAGCCCGAAAATGAGCGAAGAATTAGAAGTGGCAGTTAAATTCGAACTCGACAGTTCCGCGGTGAATTGGACTAAATTCACTTCGCCTGAAGTCGAGCTTGCTGGATTCTTGCAACGCCCGACAACGCAGCGCGGCAAATGCACGCTGAATGCGCTGTTTAGTGTATAGCGCATACGCCACGAGTCCGCTATTCGCGATTAGATCATTTTGCAGCGATTTGTGTTTGTCGGTTATCTCTGATCTTGCGCAATGCGCAATGATCTGTTTTTTCTCGAGCTTGTATTTGATCTGCGTGTTTTTCAATCATGATTGTGGTATACCTGTTTGTGGAATTTTACAGGTCGAAAATGGATGACAAGGCGACGATTGAAATCGAGCTCGAGCCTCAATCGGTCGCTTGGGGGGAATTCACCTCGAACAAGGTGGAGCTTTGCGGTTTCGAATGGTAAGTTTACTCACTTTGGCAACCAATCGTTCTGTATTTAGGTTTATGAGCGGACGATACAGCCATCAGCCTGGGTTTGCAATTGATCGAACCGTCATCCACTGCGCTCCGATCAACGGAAGAGAAACGTCAACCTGGTCTTGTGAAGCTAACGGAACGTTTGTGGCGTTTGCGCATGACAAGAAAGGTGGCGAGGTGAGTTGAATTTACTCTTTGAATGTGAGTTGAATTTGCCGACGATGCGAAATTCTCTTCTTTAGTGGTCGCAATGTTTCGATTTTCAAGAATCCCATAGCGCTCCAATCAGTTTCAACTTTGGTGGACAATTCGCTAATAAGATGAACTTTCTTCATGGAAACGATTGCAAATTGGAGCTGCAATTGAACGTCATCGAGTAAGTCCTCCCTTCGTTGTATTTGCTACCTTTTTCATAGGTACAATCAGGTTGATTACGGTCGTCCCTACAACGCAGCGCTCAAATGTCCAGATGATTCAGCGCAGGTTGTTGTCGACGGAACGACGTTGTTCCTTTCGAAGGAGGTTTGTTCTCACCACGTCCCTTTGACCTGATTTCCAAAGTTCTAGGTTCTCGGTGCCGCTTCTCCATTCTTCAAGGCGCTGTTCACCAAGGATTCAGAGGAAAAACGCAGCGGAAAGTTTGAATTGAAAGAAATCAAGCTGGCGGAATTCATGCACTTTATTCGGATCATCTACGGTGTGGATGTTGATATCGACGGTAGGTTTCAACTAGTTGGCTCTATTCTACTTGCATTTCTTCAGAAACGTTCCTTCAGTATTTGCTACGTCTGCAGGATTTGTTTCCGTGCGAGGTCGTCCGTTCGAAATGTCACGAGTTCCTCGTTGCTGCAACGCTCACGGAAACAGAGAAACTGCAGATCGGTGATCGTTTCCATTTCCAGGACGTCATCGACACGGCAGTCGAGGATATTGAGAGCTGCGCTTTGAAACGATTAGTAAAGGAGGCGGATTTGACGCAATTCTCGCATGGAACCGTCTGCCTCATGCTGAAGAAATCGAGCGATTACGTTGGGTAAATCTCCCTATTTATTTGGCTTGTCATTTTGATGTCATTAATAATTTCAGATTGAAAATGACAGGAGAAGCGACTATTAAAGTTGAGCTTCAATCTGGTCCCGACGAGTGGGTTAAATTCACCTCGGAGAAAGTGGAGGTTGCCGGATTTGAATTGTAAGATTTCGTTTTGCGTTGCTCACGTCTCACATTGATTTTCAGGTTTGTGAGTGGAGAATACATTAATTGTTCTACGTTCTCTTTGTTGCGACCATCTTCGCTTGCTCTTCGAAACGCTGTCATCCACTGCTCTCCCATCATTGGCAAGGAAACATCAATTTGGAGTTGCAACGCTAGAGGAGGAATTGTGGCGTTTGCACAATGCCACCGTGAAGAGTCTGAGCTGCTGTATGCGATGAGGGTCAGTTTTTGACGTTTGTTTAACATTAACAATGTTCTGCTTTAGTGGTCGCACGAATTCCATTTCCAGGATTCTGTAAGCGCAGAAATCGGTTTTATTATTGATCCTCAGTTCGCTGCTGAAAATATGACATTCCGAAATGGGTTATCGTGTAATATGGAGTTTCGTTTGAATGTGACCGAGTAAGCTCGTTCATTTGTTGAATTTGTCAAACTCTTTACATTCCAGGCACATGCAGGTGGACTTCGCTCGCCCTGATAACGCCTTGATCAAATCTCCGGATGATGCCGCCCAGGTCGTTGTGGAAGGAAAGACGTTGTGGCTTTCCAAGGAGGTTTGTTACTCTGAGTTACTTGAGTTACTTAACCTGATTGTCGTTGCAGGTTCGCAGCTCTGCGTCTCCCTTCTTCAAGGCGTTCTTCCACAATTTCAAGGAAAACCAATCCGGATTGTTCGAGTTGCAGGAAATCAAGTTTGACGAGTTTTTGAGCTACGTCTGCATCATCTACGGCGTGGAAATCGAAATCAATGGCGAGTAGCTCTCACTTTGACCCTCTGTATCAATGTACTTGTTCAGAAACCTCCCTTGAGTACCTCCTGCGCCTTGAGGACATGTACCAATGCGATATCGTCAGATCCAAGTGTCATGCATTCCTTGAGGCCACAGATACGCTGACAGAGCAGGAGAAATTGCGTATCGGCGATCGATTCCGCTTCCAGGACGTTATCGATAAGGCTATCGAAAAAATGAATAATCAAGAATTGACCGCGATTGCGCAGCAAATGGAACCTGAAACTTACTCACACAAGACTGTTTGCAGTATTTGCAAGGTTGTTTCTGAACCAGAGTCCGGTGCCACTAGACCACGTCTGTCCAGCAGTGACCCCCTCACCCGGATACCGGTCAATGTACCGGTACGATTACCGGTCCGGAGGACCGAAGATTTTCGCTTTTTTTAATATTTGAAATTAATTTTTAATATTTAAGTGAAATAAAAATGATTTTTATCAATTGATTTGTCGTATTCAATGGTAATCGTTGTTGAGTGCATCTGACGGGTAACAACTACAGTATGTGAGGAGTAGGTATGCAGGCGATGAACGTCGCGGGACCTCGGAGTGGCGCCGAAGTCCCGAGAAGGCTAGGGAGTGGGTACAACATAGCAGCGGGGAGGGTAAACCTTTTGGATCAATAGATGCAGAAAGAATCAGCGAACAAAATAAAGTCAAAATATACCCTGCCCTATGGGGGTTTACCCTGCCCAATTAGCTGTTTTTGAGTCGGACAGGAGGGGTTTTCGGCGACTGAACGCCATTAGCGCTGTATTTGCATAAAATTTGTTCATTCTATTTTATGTCGCAAGCGTTGACGCTTTCCATCAAATAACTGCGCTTGTTCCTAAATACCGTAATTTCGTGTTTGAGTGAGCATTCTAGATCCAACTTACTTGATTGCGCGTCTTGGTCTTGCAGCGCATTTATAATTGCGATATCGCACCATCTCTGCGTCCTGCGCAGCACGGTGTTCTTCTCGCTCCTGATCTTCGTTTGTCGTCGTTCTCTATCGCGTTTGGTGAATTTGCGATTTTTTTGTATTCGTTGCCGTGATTTGCTCAGATTCATTTACTTTCAGCCCGAAAATGAGCGAAGAAGTAGAACTGGCAGTTAAATTCGAACTCGACAGTTCCGCGGAGAATTGGACTAAATTCACTTCGCCTGAAGTCGAGCTTGCTGGATTCCAGTGGTAATTTGGCGAATGTGGTGCGTTCGTTATGTTCTCTATTTAGGTTCCTGAGCGGAGAGTACGCGAGCTGTGGCAGATGGAGAAGCATTCAATGTGATGACGGATCGGTGAAGAAATACTTCGTAGAAACGAATTTTGCTCTTCGAAACGCTGTCGTCCACTGCACTCCCATCGAAGGGAAGGAAACTCCAGTCTGGTCGTGTGAAGCGAAGGGTGAAATCGTTGCGTTCGCAAAATGTCAGCAAACGATAAAGAAGGCGCGAATGTCGATGAGAATGACTCAGTCGTTGCATGTGAGTTGATTCAAATTCTATTGATGAAGACCGCAATACTGTTATTTAGTGGTCGCATCACTTTAGCTTCCGAAGTCCCGAAAGCGCTGTTCTGAAAATCGACTTTCATAAGAAGTTTTCTGCAGTACCACTTTACTATGTTTCATTGGACGGACATAGAATGTTTTGCGAATTGGAGTTGCGTGTCACTGTGACCAAGTAAATAGCTCACATATTTTCTCATCTCATCCGTGTTCTAGGCACGCAAAGTGTGACGTGGGCCTTCCACAAACCAGTCCAGAAGATGCGGTAAAGCTCATCGTTGACGAGAAGACGTTGTGGCTTTCTAAAGAGGTTTATTCGCATAGAATTTTGGTTCACCTAACGCTCGTTGTTTCAGATTCTTGGCGGCGCTTCGCCCTTCTTTCACGCTTACTTGAACACTGACGAGCAACGGGATGGGGAATTTCCACTGGCGGGCGTCAGATTGGACGATTTTCTGCTGTTTGTAGGCCATCATATACGACGTACACATCGACATTGACAGTGAGTTCATTGATTTTAAACAGCTAAGCTCTATTTTCCTGTTTTCAGAAACGTCTCTTCTGTTATTGCTGCGTCTTGAGGACATGTTTGAGTGTCCTGTCGTCAGATCCAAATGCCACGAGTTCCTCGTGTCCACGAGTACGCTGACGAAGCAGGAGAAGCTGCGAATCAGCGCTCGTTTCCGTTTCGACGACGTTATCAACGTGGTGATTGAGAAAATGAATATTCAGGAATTGACGGACGGTCGGGCGGAAGATGCAACTCGAAACCTTTCGCGTATAAGACAAAGTTTGAACGTATTCAAGGCTATTTCTACGCGTTTTGCACTTCTAACCATAAAGTAAAGCGTTGATTGTTTGTCAATGTAATCATGATTTCCACCGACTGGAACGCACGGCTTGGGATGGTCGTTCTCGTTAGTTTTACGGTTTCGCGCTATAACGTCATATGTCTTCATGTCCCCATTCTTCGTCGCGCGTAGGCGACGAATCAAATTTCGGTTTGTGATTGGTTGATTTTGATTTTTATGCTTAATTTCTATTTGTCAGTTTGTCACATTTTTCGGTCGCTGACCTGTTTCTTCTGTGCTTGTGCTTGCATCTGCGTGTTTTTCAATCATAATTGTGGTATTGTGGAATTTTACAGGTCGAAAATGGTTGACAAGGCGACGATTGAAATCGAGCTCGAGCCTCAATCGGTCGCTTGGGGGGAATTCACCTCGAACAAGGTGGAGCTTTGCGGTTTCGAATGGTAAGTTTACTCACTTTGGCAACCAATCGTTCTGTATTTAGGTTTATGAGCGGACGATACAGCCATCAGCCTGGGTTTGCAATTGATCGAACCGTCATCCACTGCGCTCCGATCAACGGAAGAGAAACGTCAACCTGGTCTTGTGAAGCCAACGGCGAGATTGTGACATTTGCGCGTGATGATAAGGAAGGACACAAGGTTACTTGTTCGAAGCTTGTGAGTTGGTTTTTGCGTAATGGAAATGCGATAGTATTCTTTAGTGGTCGCACTGTTTCAATTTCCGAGAAACCGATAGCGCTCCATTCAGTTTTAGCTTTGGTGGACAATTCGCAAATGAGATGAACTTTCTTCATGAAAACGGTGGCAAGATGGAGCTGCGATTGAACGTCAGCGAGTAAGTCCTCCCTTCGTTGTGTTGGCTACCTTTTTTCATAGATACAATCAAGTTGATTACGGTCGTCCTTACAACGCAGCGCTCAAATATCCAGATGATTCAGCGCAGGTTGTTGTCGACGGAACGACGTTGTTCCTTTCGAAGGAGGTTTGTTCTCACTCCGACCTTTAACATCGTATTTCCGAAGTTCTAGATTCTGGGTGCCGCTTCTCCATTCTTCAAGGCGCTGTTCACCAAGGATTCAGAGGAAAAACGCAGCGGAAAATTTGAATTGAAAGAAATCAAGCTGGCGGAATTCATGCACTTCATTCGGATCATCTACGGGGTGGATGTTGATATCGACGGTGGGTTTTGCAATACGATTTAATCTACATGTGTGTGCTTCTTCAGAAACGTCTCTACAGTATTTGCTACGTCTGCAGGATTTGTATCCATGCGAGGTCGTCCGATCGAAATGTCACGAGTTCCTCGTTGCAGCAACGCTCACAGAAACTGAGAAATTGCAGATCGGTGATCGTTTCCATTTCCAACACGTCATCGACACGGCAATCGAGGATATTGAGAGCTGCGCCTTGAAACGATATGTAGAGGAGGCGGATTTGACGCAATTCTCACATAAAACCGTTTGCCTCATGCTGAAGAAATCGAACTGCAGATGTGCTTGTTCTGCTGGGTAACTGTTTTCTGTTTGTTCTTGTCATTCTGTCTTTCAGGTTGAAAATGGCAAAAAAGCAAGCGACTATTAGAATTATGCTAAATTGGAGTTATTTGCCAAGCCGTAATTTCATCTCGGAAAAAGTGGAGTGTGCCGGATTCGAATGGTAAGATTACGTCTTGCGAGAAACATCGTTCTCATCATTAACAGGTTTCTAAGTGGAGCATATAAAAATCGTCCTTCTTTGTTGGCTATTGAAAACATGGTCATCCACTGCTCTCCTCTAAGTAGCAAGGAAACGTTAATTTGGTCATGCAAAGCTAAAGGAGGAATCGTGGCGTTTGGACAGAACGAGAAAGAATATTGCGAGATGACGTATACGAAGCGGGTGAGTTTCTGAAGTGTTGGCTAACAGTCACCATGTTCTGCTTTAGTGGTCGCACGATTTCCATTTCCAGAATTCTGAAAGCGCTGCAATCGATTTCACTATTGATGGTAAGTTCGCTGCTGAAAATATGAACTTCCGTAATGGATTATCGTGTAATATGGAGTTTCATTTGAATGTGACCGAGTAAGCTCGTTCATTTGTTGAATTTGAAAATATTTACATCCAGGCACATACAAGTGGACTACGCTCGCCCTGATAACGCCATGATCAAATCTCCGGATGATGCCACCCAGGTCGTCGTGGAGGGAAAGACGCTGTGGCTTTCCAAGGAGGTTTGTTCTCTCTTGAATTACTATGACCTGATTGTCGTTACAGGTTCTCAGCTCTGCATCTCCCTTCTTCAAGGCGTTCTTCACTCACGATTTCAAGGAAAAACAATCCGGATTGTTCGAGTTGCAGGAAATCGAGTTTGACGAGTTTTTGAGCTACGTCTGCATCATCTACGGCGTGGAAATCGAAATCAGTGGTGAGCAGAGCATTTACCTTGCCCAACTGGGTTCATGTTCTTGTTCAGAAACCTCCCTTGAGTACCTCCTGCGCCTTGAGGACATGTACCAATGCGATATCGTCAGATCGAAATGTCACGTATTCCTTGAGGCCACAGATACACTGACACAGAAGGAAAAATTGCGTATCGGCGATCGATTCCGCTCCCAGGACGTCATCGATAAGGCTATTGAGAAACTGAATAATCAAGAATTGACCGCGATTGCGCAGCAAATGGAACTTGAAACTTACTCGCACAAGACTGTTTTCAAAATTTGCAAGGCCGTTTCTGAAAGCCATTAGCGCTGTATTTGCATAAAATTTGTTCATTTTATTTTGAGTCGTATTTATGTCGCAAGCGTTGACACGCCCTCGCTTATCTGTTTCCATCAAATAACTGAGCTTGTTCCTGATTTCGTGTTTGAGTGAGCATTCTGGATCCA
Organism: Steinernema feltiae; assembly: GCA_007213375.1. NCBI lineage: Eukaryota > Metazoa > Nematoda > Chromadorea > Rhabditida > Steinernematidae > Steinernema > Steinernema feltiae. Next base: position 13,773 of record MQUG01003318.1, read on the forward strand.
ATTTGCTTGATTGCGTGTCTTGGTCTTGCAGCGCATTTATGATTGCAATGTCGCACCATCTCTGCGTCCTGCCCAACACGGTGTTTTTTTCGCTCCTGATCTTCGTTTGTCGTCGTTCTCTATCGCGTTTGGTGAATTTGCGATCTTTTTTTGTATTGGTTGCCTTGATTCATTTTACTTTCAGCCCGAAAATGAGCGAAGAAGTAGAACTGGCAGTTAAATTCGAACTCGACAGTTCCGCGGTGAATTGGACTAAATTCACTTCGCCTGAAGTCGAGCTTGCTGGATTCCAGTGGTAATTTGGCGAATGTGGTGCGTTCGTTATGTTCTCTATTTAGGTTCGTTGGCGGAGAATACAAGAGCTGTGGCATTTGGAAAATCGAAAATGGAAAATCGAAGAAAAAATATGTAGAAACGAATTTTGCTATTCGGAAATCTGTCATCCAGTGCACTCCTATCGAAGGGAAGGAAACTTCGATTTGGTCGTGTGACGCAAAGGGAGAAGTCGTTGCGTTTGCGAAATGTGAGCAAGAGGAAAAGAATGCTCGAATGACGACGAGAATGACGCACTCCATTCATGTGAGTTGATTTGAAATCTGTCGATGAAGACCGCAATAATGTGATTTAGTGGTCGCACCGCTTCAGCTTCCAGAATTCCAAGAGTGGTGGAGTGGAAATCGATTTTCATAAGAAGTTTGTTCAACTTCCAGTTTATTATGTAACTCATGATGGAGAAAGGAAGTATAGCGAACTGGAGTTGCGTGTAAATGTGACCAGGTAGCTCAATTATTCAGCTTTGATCATCTCATTCGTGTTTCAGTCACACAAAGGATGACTTGGCCGTTCCTGGCAACAAAACGCTGAAATCTCCTGAGGATGACGCAAAGGTTGTCGTTGAAGGAAAGATGCTGTGGCTCTCCAAAGAGGTGTTTATGCCGATGCTCGGTTTATCTTATACTCGTTGTTTTAGGTTCTGTGCGGCGCTTCTTCCGTCTTTCACGCTTACTTCAACGACGATCTCAAGGAAAAGCGGAATGGAGAGTTCCCATTGACAGGTGTGAAGCTGGATGAGTTTATGCGGTTCGTTGCCATCATCCACGGCGTGGAAATCGACATTGACAGTGAGTTTCCGTGCTGTTTCACTGCTAAACTAACTCTTGATTTGCTTTCAGAAACGTGTCTTCAGTATCTGCTCCGCCTTGAGGACAAGTATCAGTGCGACGGGGTCAGATCGAAGTGCCACGCACGCCTCGTGGCCACGAAGACGCTGACACAGCAGGAGAAATTGCGTATCGGCGATCGCTACCGCTTCCAGGACGTTATCGACACGGCTATCGAGAAAATGAACATTCAGGAATTGACGGCTGTTGGACGGGAAATGGAACCTGAAACTTACTCGAACAAGACTATTTACGATATTTTGAAAGCCGTTTCTGAACGTCGATAGTTTTTCATGTTAGCATAAAGTCTTCTACTTGTCGTTTGGTTGCCGACGCAGTCGAAACCCTCGCTATTTATATGCTGAGTTGATTTGATTTCAACTATATGTATTCAAATTTGACGGTCCCACAACGAATGTGTCTGGTCGCTAGTCTGCGTCAGCTGCCTGTATTCCTATGTGCAGTTTGTTTTCGCATGTGTGTTCTCAGCGCCAGTGAAGCCGACGAGTCGGTGATTCCGCTAGTCGACTCGTCGACGGGATGACATAGTCGGCTGCGCTGATCTCTGCGCGCTCAGCTCCCGGACGTCGTTTCGCTTGAATTTCCATGAGATCATTTGTTGTCCTTCGGTCGGATATCCGCTCGCTTTCGTAATTTTTAATCCTCACTGGACTGTCTGTTCCAGATCTAACGATGTCTAACGTCGCGACGATTCAGTTCGAACTGCCCTCAACCTATAACGACTATGAATGGGCCGATTTTTCGTCAGAAAAGACGGAAATGGGAGGATTCGAATGGTAAGATTGCTCGCTGCGCTCTAGTAAACGTTTTTGTTTAGGTCCGTCAGTGGCGCGTATCGCAAACGCTGGAATAAGCTGGAATTTCGAAACATTCTGTTGCATTGCGCCCCCGTTGAAGACAAGAAGACTTGCATTTGGAGCTGCGAATTTGAGAAAAACATCTGCGGCTTCGCTGATTGCGATCCAATTGATCCAATTCATGTTTGGTACAGGGTACGTTCGATTCAGTATCGCTGCTCATTTACGTTTCTGACGTTCAGACTTCTGGCCGGATGGACGCTATTTGCGGGTGTCCGGAATCTTTTTACGGTGTGTTTCCTCGTCTTTTCACCTCCAAATATTGATTTCAGGATACATTTGTTGGTCAAGTAGTGATAAATTGCGATTCTTAAACAACGAAACTCACGGCTTTCAATTTGAATTGGCAACTGGTAAGAAGAAACTCTGGCCACTGAGAGAGGCGACGTACAAGCGCTTCAAGTTACAAATCAAGGTGACACTGAAGAGGCGAGTTGGTTTACTTCTTCATTGAGACGATTTTCATCTTTTCAGTTCCAAACTGATCGATCTCTCAGCTTCCAACAACGAGTTGATTGAATCCGCGGACGATGCTGTGCAGATCGAAGTTGAGGAACAGAAATTGTGGCTCCCGAAAGCGGTAAGAACGAATTGGAAGAAAATCTCATATTTTATGGTTTCTTTCAGCTCCTCTGTGCGAAAGCTCCCTACTTCAATGCGATGTTCAACGGTGACTTTGTGGAGAAACGCACCGGGAAATTCGTGTTGAAAGAAATCAAATTGACAGAATTCGTGCATTTCATTTCTGCGCTTTGCGGGTTCCCGAAAACGATTGCAGGTTTGTTTTTCGCGCCATTTCGCTATTAAAAACTGCTTTCAGGTAATTCCATTGAATATCTCGTCAAACTGGCTGATTACTTCCAGTGTGACGTTGTCCTGAAGCTCTGCGAGGCATATATACGTATTGATTTTGTATATATGAGGTTTATCCCTTGTAAACTTTCATTGGAACGCATTTTGATGCTCGCTGACCGCTATAGATTGGATGAATCTATTGGACGGGAAACTGTGAGCAGGATGAACACGGTCCAGCTTAGAAATGTGTTGGACAATCCTGGCGAATACAACCTGAACGAAGCAACTCTTCAACAGATGAGGGAGTGGCTGACTAGGCTGCTGGAGCTGGGTTGGTAGAGCAACGACATTGATATCTGGAGTCACACGACTCTCGTGGTCAAGAGTCCTAATGACGTTGTCTTGTTTCTGTTGTATGCTTTTCATTATTGTCATTGTGTGGCTAGAACAACGTTGTTATTCGTTTGTCGTGTTTTCAATTGATAAAGGAAGGTGTGTGCCGCCGAAGAATGAGTGCAAGGAAGCAAGAGCCCTGGGATAGGCAGACTCTATCTAAGCAGAACTGAATTAAGAGTGCTATCTTGCCGCATCAAGCGATAAGTTGCGATAAGTGCAAACGAGCTTTCCTTTGGCATGGAAAGTCACGCATTCCGTTCAGCATCGTAAATTTCAAAAAAATGAATGCAGCAGATGACGCCAATCACATTATGACGCGTTCCCGTTGTTCCCATTGCTATGAGGGTCCCTCAGCCTGGAGGATGGAGTGAGCACCGACGGGCACACTGTTTTGATCTTGTTCCGCCACGGCGGTGGTCGCAGCTCCGATGTGGCCTTTCACTATTTAGTTCGTCGAATTCGCTTTCATTGAGGAACTAAAAAGAGTGCTATCTTGCTATTCATTGAGGAAAAAGAGTGCTATCTTGCCGCAGCAAGCAATAAGTTGCAGTGCAAACGAGCTTTCTTCGCCGAAAACGGCGTGGGAAGTCACGCGTTCGTATCGTAAATTCCATTTTGTATGCAGCAGATGGCGCCGGTCGAATCAAATAATGACGCGTTCCCATTGTGCCCATTGCTATGTGTGTCATCTAGACCGTTAAATTGCATTGCGCGATAAAGGAATGCGCGGAAACTTCGTGTCACGCTGCCACCGTTTCGCAACATTCGCCGCGTTACCTTAGAGTGCGGGTTCCTACCGTCTGCTTCACGCCTACGAAGTGACACGTCAAAGTCACACGCATTGCATTATAAAGTTTCATTAATCTTGCAGATTTCAGCAAAATCACCAAGATCGGATCTAGTTTGGTGCGTCCTTGCCTACTGTAGTCGGAGTTCTACGCGGTGCTTCTTCAAAACAAGGTGAGCCGAAAGTAAACGTGATTTTAACCAAAAAAATGTTTTCATTTAGAATTTTGTGTGAATGGAAGTATCGGGAGACTGTGAGTCTCTTTGTGACTCCTTCCAGCGCGCGTGCAATACACGCGTGCAGTTTACACTCACAATGGCAAAGACGTAAAGACGGACTCAAAAGACTCAAATTACTTTTGGTCACAAGAGCGAAGCTAGAACAAACGGGAGATTTCGGACCGAAAATTTATATCCGCAAGTACCAGAAGTCCTTTCTTCATTTCTACCGCTCAACAACCGACCGTCGCAAACCTAGAGAAAACGATGATTAAAATCCAGAAACTCACAATCAGTGATGTGGACGATTTCACGATGGTCGTGTGCAACAAAGTCCTTACTTTACTTTGCTGATCTGCTCTCCGTCCTGGAAAGCGGCCAGATCAACTGGGGTCAGGTCTCCGGTTCACACACCGGCCAGATCAATAGATCAAATCAAAACATTCGTCGAGATGATCCGGAGTTAGTTGGCCCTTTTTAGACCCCAAAAACAATGACTTTCAGATACGCCATTGAGCAGTTCGAGGAATGCAATCGCAGTTTATGGATAGCAGCCATTAGCCTGGGAGACTTCGCGACTTGGAAGTGGACGGACAAGATAGGCTTCGGATTCAGCGGAGAAGATTGCCACTGAGGTATGAATAACGGGCAGACGAAGACGAGCGTTTGAACTCTACCAGATGACCTCGGAGACGAAATGAAAAGGAGCGGATTTGTCAGTCAGTTTAAAATCTTGTTGACCATCCAAAATAACCCCAGGAGCACGGAATTTCAACTTTCGAATTTCGAGATTAAGCTAACAAGATCTGCGAAATTTTGGAGCGATTCCGGAACTTTTGTCGTGGGCTAAACCTAAGATCTAAGACAGCTTATGAGCGTTGTAATTGCTTGAGAAAAATAAATATTTATGTAAACAATAGAAACAAGACAACTGCATCAAAACTCTAAAAAAAAATCTACCAATACCTCTTCATTCTTCGTCGCTTAACAACAAAGCATTCATTGTCAAACTGCGACAGCTCCTTCCAGGTCCACAGCTCTTCTACGAGTTGCAGAGCTGATTCGTTCAGGTCGTATTCAGCACGGTTGTCCCACACACTTCTCAGCTGCTCAGCGGTCATACATTTGATCGCTGTCTCCGTCAATTGGGGAATCCTGTAACGGCCAGCGAGCATCAACAATCGTTCCAACGTGTTTGGCAACTGCAATGAAGCGTTTATTCCCATTTGAACAATCTGACAGGCGTCCAGCAGAACGTTTTCGCACCGTTCGCTGAAAGCGTCGCACTGGAAGTAATCAGCCAGTTTGAGCAGGTACTCTGCGGATTGAGCTGAAATTATGGTGTTGGAGAGTGCTTGTTGGCGAGGAACGAACCGTCAATGTCAACTTTCAATCCATAGAGCAGCGCAATGAAATGGAGAAACTCGGTCAACTCGATTTTTTTTAACACGAATTGTCCGGTGCTCTTCTCCAAGAAGTCGCTGTTGAACAACGCGTTGAAGAACAGGGATTTGGCGCTGAGGAGCTGAAACACGTCGTCAGAGTTCAAAATTAGTCATTCCTACCGATTTTGATTCCTAAGCAATTGAAGGTGGTCATATCAAGTTGATTAAGCTCACTTCCGGAGTGTCAACTCCACTTTCATCTGGAAGCACATGTCTTCCGCTGTACTCAAAGCCAAAAAACCCTCGTTGTCAGGCGTTAAATCATAAGCAATGACGTTTCCTGGAGGAATGGGAGATTCATCTTTACGCGTCATTCGACGACCGGCAGCGAAGCAATCAGAGTTTTCCGAAAATTCACAGCTCCAAATGCAAGTCTTCTTGTTTTCAGCAGGCGCACAGTAAATCAGCTTGCCTCGAATTTCCAGCGTAGAGCTGCGGTTACGGTACTCGCCACTGATGAAACTAAACGAAATTTTGTTAGATTTTCTAGTGATTTCTAGCAGCTTACCATTCGAATCCTTCCAATTCCTTCTTTTCTGAAGTGAATTCAGTCCACTCCTGGCTATCGGTGTAGGCGAGATCGTACTCAATCGCGACGTCCTGGAGCCTAGCGTTACGTCTCAGATACCCAAGGAGCGAATAGCTTGGGTAAGCCGAAATGGTGAACATCTTTAATCTGAAAAGAGATAGGCACTATCCTAGAATGGGCGTCTCCAAATCACAATAGGCGTCTCTCCGAACTTTGGGCGTCTCTCCGCAATAGGCGTCTCTTACTAATACGTCTCTTACTACTAATGACTTATTTAGCTGGATGAGACGAGTAAATAGCTTTATTAATTTGAATACAATTAAAATTACAACAAAATCATTTTAAACATCATAAATGTCCTCCTCGGCTTCGATGTAATCATCAGCCGTGGAACGTTTGGACGCGCACAGGCCGGCTGCCATTTTTTTTCGCCAACATCCGTTTGGCGAGTTGTTTGATCGACGAACAGCCGCCTTTTCTTCCCCTCAGGGATCTCTTGGTCCGCCCTTCCTCGTCCATTCGTCTGCCGCGTCGGAGAAAGGCAGGTTTCTTGCGTCGATGGTTGGGAATTCGGCTAGCCAGATTCTCCGGAGTCCTTCGTAGGCCCGTATAAAGCTGGTTTGACGGCTCTCCGCCGTCAGGTCCAAGTCAAAGTAGACCTGGAGCTCTTGGACCGTGCCGGCTGGTAATAGCGACGGCATTGGGTGAACGGCCCAGTCGTACCGTCCCAGGTCACATTCTTGTTTGTCTTCCTTCTCCAAGCGATGCAGAGAGGCGCAGTAAGGATCGCCGCTTAGAGTTAGGTGCCGCCGAGAGAGTTAGGCGGCCAGACGTTGGCTCTCACATCTGTCCGACCTCTCTTCGGCCCTACACCAAACCGTTACAGTTGGGAACTTCGTCTGCTAGTCCGCTCGGAGTTCTATCGTCGCTGCTAACGTTGCGTGTAGATCGGTGGTGCCTACAGAGAATGAAATATCTGAAACGACCAAAATCAATTAGAGATTGAGAGACCGTTTGACTCACGTTGTGTTGAAGGAGATCCTCGTAGACGGACCGACTGATGCGGAAGGACAGGACCAGGGAGCGAATCCGAGATCTGAACTTGGTGAGGTTGCTGTCAGGTGGTCACTTATGGAACAAAAAGCGCTGCTGGAAGTTTCCATAGGAGCATTGCGTAAAGGCAAAAGCGCTGCTTGTAGGCAGATAGGTTAAAACGTAGTAGAGTAGAGAGTACCGTATGTACTTTAGGTTCACATCTTTAATCATTGATTCGCATGTATCCTCCCAAGAACAGCTTCCTGAATTCGCACCTTTTCGCACTTGAAATATTTTTTGCGGTGGACACCATTGCAACTACTGTATTCGAAAAATACAGTAGTTGACAAAAACATTTCGCTCCGGGACAAGTGAGTTGAAGTCATGATCTTGTATCAAACTGTGAACCTGACGATTTCACATGTTTCTCGTCTTTGAAATCGATTAAGAAATTGTAAATTGAAGAGTGAAAGAGTGAAACAACGATTTTTATTGCATTTTTATCCCTTTTGCTCGCTCCACCCGCTAGATCAACTAGACGTTTGACTAGACGTTTGAGTTTAGGTATTTTTACAGTAACAATACTCAACGAAATTCAAGAATCAAAAGTTTCAATCACAACAAGCAACGCTATTGTTTGTCCAATGCAAAGATGACGTTTCTCGCAGCGCTTTTTGCCCATAAGCGACGAATCGATTGTAACATCACCAATTGCAGATCTCGGATTCGTTCCCTGGTCCTGTCCTTTCGCATTCGTCGGTCCGTCTACGAGGATCTCCTTCAAAACAACGTGAGTCAAACGGTCTTTTAATCTCGAATTGATTTGTTATTTTCAGATCATTTTAATTATTTGGTATTATGCCGGACAACGTCACTATCCACGACGAATTTTGTCGTTTGAAAGGACCTGACCTATTCGGAGCTTGGGTGGTGGTCTCGGTGGTTGTGGACATTCTGATGGCCACGAAGCCCCACAATGTCACTTTGGTGAGAGATGAAAGAGGCCTGCGAAACCTACGACAAATCCACCCTTCAGAGACGGTCGTGTCTTATCTTCCCTCTCTACTCACACCACAGGGCTACTCCGAGGGAGTTAGACGATGGAGCCCGCCGAGTTGTCTGAATACTCTTGATGCCCACCTAGTTATTTTTGACATAAATATTTTGAGCTTTTCACTCGATCAACACGTCAACAGGCGGTTGCGTATGCGTTGGTTAAGCGGCTCTCACGTCGGCGGCGACCGAACATGCGAAGTTTCCACAACATGCGTCCCGCCTTGGGACGCATGGACCCCGGCCACTCAACCACTTCATGTACTGTACAATGAAGTCTCTACTCCACATGGCCACCCAATTCAGCTTGGCAATGCAGCCAAAGCTCATTGTAGCGGAACTGCCGAACAGACAACTAATGACGCGCTCCTAGAGATTCCACGTCTCTGGGACTTTGCCATCCAAGGGCTAGATAGCTGGTTTCCAGCTATCAAGTCGTAACCCGACCACTCAACCCCAATCCAAAATACAGATGCCTCATCTTCTGCTGATAGGCGGAGGACCAAAGAAATCTGATTTCATGTTGCCATCAGACGACACCGGAACCGATGAATCCGAGTTTTCATCATCAATCCAAAATACAGATGCCTCATCTTCTGCAAAATACAGATGCCTCACGACACCGGAACCGATGAATCCGAGTTTTCATCATCAATCCAAAATACAGATGCCTCATCTTCTGCAAAATACAGATGCCTCACGACACCGGAACCGATGAATCCGAGTTTTCATCATCAAAAAGATCAGAACAGCGGCAGGGGCTCCCAACAAGTGGCTGAACCAATTTTTTTATCTCCTTATATTCGGCCTCTAAGCCCAGTGCACAGTTCATAGCAGGGCCGCTGCATGTGAGTCTTCCACAGCATTTATGCGTAGCAATTCCACGTTCCTAGAGCGTCGCAGACGGATGACGGTGACTTCTGCAAGAGTGACAACAGAACACAGCTGATAAATCAAAATTTATTCAAATCAACAAATCTAACGAAGGAAGGAGCAAACTGTTCGCGTCTTCGCGACAGGAAGCTAGCAGTCTGGACTCAGCACGTCCCACCAACCTCCCTTCTCACAAGTGCACAATTTCCAACTACCGTTGGAGAGCCTATCTACAAGAAGCACGGGCGCCTGCTTGGCGAATCTGTACCTGCAGCGCACATCACGTCTCGGGAATTCTTCGAAGCTGCAAAGCGTCATCTGAACTGCCACCTCCACCACCTCTTCGGTCGACTTTGTTGACAAGAAATAGGCTTCAATGTCAAGGTGGTCTTTAGCGTAGGTTTGCGGAACTTCCAGAAAATTCAAAATAATTTGTTTGAACACGGTTGACGAAAACTTGTAGCAATCGGTTGTGCGAAAACGCCTCAGATCTCCGGACATCAATCGCCGCTCCAGCATTCCTCTGCATTCTCCGAAATCGTCCACTCGAATCATAGCCGGCGTCCACCTCGAAAACTGCTTCTCCAAGATTGGGTAGTTGGAGGCGCTAAGAGTTTCGACGAAAACGTACGAAAACCATCTTTGCGAGAGCCACTTGAAAACGGTTTCCCACTCCGGAGAGCCGCCATCGTTGGGTGACAATTCAGATAGATGTAGCGCAGGTTCGTTGGCGATGAAGGAGACAAATTTTAGGAGCTTCTTTAGGTCCAGAACGTCGTGTTTCTGCAAGTCTCTGCTTTTCGAGACGTAAATCGAGCTTATACGGAGATTCTTCAATTGCGGAAACGTCTTCAATTCCTCCATTGTTGGCGATTCGATGGGTTCGTTGCAATTACGGAATCCGTACTTCCATTTTCCGTTCGCGTGGCCGATGTGGAAGGAGAGGTGAATCTTCATCGTCTGCGACTGGTTCCAATTCCGAGCGGCGGCGAACTTTGGAAGAAACGAAAGCTTTTTGTAGCAGGAGCATCTACCATAAAAATTTACACCTTCACAGCACTTGCGCGTTGCCTGAACGCGCTGGCAGAAGTCGATCGGCACGGTGTTCATTGTTGGTTTGAAGTGACGTTCCGGTCCGCTTCAAATGGGCGAAATGCAGCTCTAAAAGCAATGCGGCAAACCAATGCGAGACAGACAATCAGAAGGGAGGTGAGTGGTGCGCATAGTAGCAGAGTTCCGGGAACTCCGGAAGACTCTTTCCATTCGCGTTTGCGGAGACGAGCAAGAAGCGGTGGAGCGGATTCTAGAGCGTTTGATGTCGTGGTAGTGGCGCTGCCAGTTAAGATCACATTTTATTCGATATAAACATTCCTGACAAGCTCCGCGTCTCAAAAACTCATTCCTGAACGAATTTTCCACCTGTTCAATTCAATTTCAACCGTAAGCACAACCGGCTGCTTCACAAATGTGTACTTAAACTGAACTTTAATCGCTTTTGGCTTCCACCGCGAAGCGCTTGGGTGCTCTCTATTGTCCGATCGCGCGTGAATTTCCACACGCAGAAAAGGCGGTAAACGCCATCTTCGTGGGTGGTCGTGCCCGTTTTCAATGGGGAATGCCAGACGGCGCCGCGCTAAGTCAAATTTCTCACTCCACGTAGAATTAAATCGTTTCTCCTCTTGCAAACTTTGCTCGCGAGGTTCTAAACCATGTTTGTGCGGATTTCCACGCAAATCGGAATGATTCCCAGGGAGGAGTTCTCATTTTAAGCCGAAAAAGTAGTTTTTTACGCGTTTTTGCTCGGATTCTCGGCTTAGCTGTGTGTTTTCTGGTGTCTTCTGTCTTTTCCGAGCACTGCAGTTGCAAACAGATCGGAATTCCATCTACTTGGACGACTAAATGGTCCCAAACGCGCAGAGTGAAGTGTCAGAAGGGCCAGCCGAATTGAAGGCAAGACGTCCGTGGACATCTGATTTCTCTTTTTATTGCTCAGAACAGCTTGCGAAGGACTGAAGACACCAGAAACAACAACTACGCAACGACGTCACGGCTCGTCACGTCACCGCAACGGCTCATCACAGCGACACAGAAGACAGACGTAAAACAACTATTCCAGAAAACACACAACTAAGCCGAGAATCCGAACAAAAACGTGTAAATCAGGCTTAAATGAGAACTCCTCCCTGGGAATTATTCCGATTGCGAACAAAATTTACTAGATAAAAAACGATTTAATTCTACGTGGGGTGAGAAATTTGACTTAGCGCGGCGCCGTCAGGCATTCCCCGTTGAAAATTGACGTGACAATCCACGATTGAGGAAGAAGAGGAGATGAAGCAGCGATGCGGGGCTTCGCAGAGACCACAGGCGCGTGTGGATCACTGTCGTTTGGTAGCAGATCAAAAATAAAGTTGTTGATTGGTCAATCCGTGATGGTACGAAGAACCAGAACGAAGAGCGATAAGTGTCCGGGAAGCTAAGATTCCATCGTAGCACTCGGTAAGCGATGGTTGCAAAAAATCCACGATGATTTTGACGTCATTTTTCACTTTTTTAATAACCTTTAATTAATTAATCATTTATTAACCTGACAACATAACAGATGCAGAAATTATAATCTAGATTGCGCTACTCCGACTTTACAGTGACGCACTTCCACACGGAAACTAATTCAGCAAAAGGTCGGAAAACTTCGAGGCGATGAAACGGATTCTCAAAGATGAATTTTCCGTCAACTCTTTCGCACAATCCTCTCTCCTCCATCTCTTTAAGATGATCCTCTGTGGAGTCATCAAATATAGTATAAATATCTACTTTCTTCTCTCTGGGGCTTCGGAGGAAACTCTGAGCTGTTCCCTCCATCACGTCGGAAGAGAACGTAATGTAATGTGCTTGAAATCGCGTCATCTGACCTGATCTCAGCTGTTCAGGAAAGAAATGTTTGTCTACAATGATGCCTTTGACACCGATTTTTGTGGGGCTTCTTCTTAAAGTCTGCTTTAGCAGTAGTCGGTTGAAGGCGGAGTGATAAGTCCAGAACTCAATTTCCGAAAACCAGCGTTGTTCGAGCCAGTTGAGGAGCAGAGCGCCTTCCGGAGAGTTATACTCGCTTGCACTTTGACTGTTAATACAAACTCTAGGCTCATTTGCTAGAAACAAGACGAATTCGAGGAGTTTTTCCATCCCAACGTCGCTCACGGGCTTCATATTGTCGGCTTTATGATAGCCATCAATTTGGATGGAATCAATCCGGAGGTTCTTGAAATCGGGATGCTCCAGCAACTTGCTCATCGTCATGTCGATATCGGACTCTAGGCGGAAGTTGTATCTCCATTCGCCACTCAAATTGCAAACAACGAAAAAAGTAGCGTTTGTCGCCTTGGAAAACGTCCATTGGCGAGTTGAGAAAGCCGGCTTGACGCAGCGGCATCCAAATCTGTCATTTTCACAGCATTTCCACGCTACCGCCACGCGTTCGCTGAAGTGGAGGGGAACGAGATCCATTTCCGAGCTGATAGTTTGGATCCGCAATCGCTTTCTCTGTCTTTATAGCCGTGCGAACTAGAAGCGATGCTATAGGGGAATCGCGTCAAAAAGCAACGCATCGCGCTCAATTTTGCGCTCAATCGAATCCCAGAATTTAGAAACACACCGAATGCATACAGCACCGTCCGTTTTCAACGGGAAAAGCCATTTTGCTATGCGATCTAGGGCTAATTTTCACAAATTCTGTTCTTGAGGAGATGTTCGCACGGCTTCATTTCATCTTTTCGTGTTGATTTCGTGCAAATTCATGCAACAGCAGCCGAGAAACACCGATTTCAAAAAGGACTCTTGATTTAGAGTGATTTTAGTGCTTTTTCAAAACTAATCAAGCTATTCGAAATTTGGTTTCATTGCATTGAAGCATTGAAGCATTGGGAACATCTTCTCGAGAACACATTTTGATTAAAAAAATGAGGCCTCGATCGCATGCATAGCCGAGTTAGATTTAGAAAGTGGAATTTCCCGTTGAAAACGAAGTGTGATGTCATTCAGCGTGTGAGCTCAAACGTGCGAACTATAACAATGAACGTTTGAATTGATTTTTACATTAGCTATCGTAACTGTCTTATGTTAGTTGAGTTATTCAAACGGTCGCTCATTCAGCCCTCATTGCGACGGTCGCTATTGTACGCGTTTAGCAGCTCCTCAAGCGACCGCTATTTCGTCACGCTCTCCTCTCGAGAACCCAACGAATATGTAGCTATTATTGGAGGAACTGAAGCAGTTTCCGCATTTGAAGAATCTACGAATAAACTCGATTAACGTCTCGAAAAGCAGATACTTGACGAAACACGACGTTGTGGACCTAGAGAAGCTCCTGAAATTTGTTCCTTCATCGCCAACAAACCTAAGCTAAATCTACATAAATCTACACTCAACGATTCCGGTCAGGTACGAAATTGTCCGGAGTGGGAAAAGGTTTTAAAGTGGCTCGCGGAAAAATGGTTTTCGAGCGTTTCTGTCGGAACTCTTAGCGCCTCCAACTACCCGATCTTGGAGAAGCAGTTTTCAAGACTGAAACCGTGCAAGATCCGATTTCGGATTTCGGACTTTACGGACAATACGCAGAAGTTCTGGAGTGCCGATTGATATCCGGAGATCTGCGAATTCTCCGCTTCCCCGAAGTTTTTGGTAGGTGGCATCTCCACTCTCGTTGAAACGTTGGTTGGGAGCTGAGGCTCTTTTCGTAGCTCCTTGCTGATTTGAATAAACTTTCATTTGTCTTTTGGCACTATTGTACCGTAATCCACTTCAAGTCAAACAAGAGACATAAACAAACCTATAATATCACAAGTCTGACTTTGTTTCACCGGGTAGATATTTTTATAACGTGACTGCTCGAAAACAGCAACTTGGCAAAAAATTCTAAAAATAGTACTGCAGCTACGTCAGCTACGTCAGATACGTCAGTTACCTCCAACTACGACTAAGACGAGCAATCTTAGGGCTTTGTACTAAGTGTAGACCTAGGAGCTGCCGCAGGGTTTGTCTCGCTGCGCTCGCCCAAATTTACTAGGCTTTGTACTACGAACTTAGATTGTTCGGCGCCCAGTCGTCCAGCGCAATGTTGTCATGGCGCCAAGTTGACACGTACCGTCTCTTTATACCTGTCATTCATGCAGTCGTCCTTCTCTGAACAACAAAAAATAATCAACAACACGGAGGCAAACACAAGCATGGTGAACATCGCCTACAAACCAATCATTCTCCGTTTTCAGGAGGAAGTCACCGTGCAAAATTCACCTGTTGATGGATTATCCGCAGGCTGTGCGACGCTCTCTTTGTTTTCGCTCTTCACTGATCGGCGCGTCAGAAACGATTCAGCAGTTTCAGGACGCATCAATAGAATCGGACGTGTAGGGAAAGTTGGTGCGATTTCCCAGAAGACGCGTGCCGCATACAATTGGGGAAAACGGAGAATCGTATTGCCACGCACGAACAAATGGGACGTTAAGCGCATAACCGACGAGACGTTGAAGGTGAGAAGAGCGGTTGGAGGAACGTTGAGCTTATTCAGCACGCTTTCAGGAAGAAATGCAATTTGTTTACGTGGAAACCATCGATGAGCTCGTGGAAGCGATGATGGAGAACGACAGCGGCGCGTAGACTTGCACATCTGTTTTGATAGAACCTACATCAAATTACTTACACAAACACTAAATACAGTCAAATTGAGAACAAACTCATAAGAATTACAGATTATACACGTGTAGCCGGTGCCCAGATCCGTCTTTAAGCGAGCTCATTACTGTAAGCATACTTCTCTTTATTAATACTCAAAAGGGGCTGACTACATAAGACGCTCCATTTTCCTAAAACACAAATTAGCCAATCAAATGAAAGGATGAACTTACGAAAATCGAGCTTTTCCGGTTCCAATTCTAATAACTCCCTGATTGACGATTTTGGTGGATTTTTACAGCATTTTACAGTTTCGTGCATAAGATTATAGAAAATCTTCCAAACGATATCGAGATTTCTGCCGCAATCCTTAAAATTATGAAGATTGCAAGCCCAGAGGCGGAGGACCAAAGAAATCTGATTACATTTAGCTGTCAGACGACACCGGAACCGATGAATCCGAGTTTTCAAGAGACAGTGAACAAACGGGCAGCGAGAAAGATCAGAACAGCGACAGAATGCCGAACAAGTGGCGGAGCCTTGTGCACCCTTTCCTCCTCCGCTGCCTCCTCACATGCCTATGGCGCATGTGACCTCTCTGGCCCGCCGACTGTTACCGCCGAAGACGGTGGAATCTGTCTTGTCTGTAAAGCTCGTTGAGCATCAATAAAACTATTATCAGCACTGACCGCTTCACCTAGACTACCAGAAGCACTGCAATCAGAACTTTCTTCGCATTGCTTTTCCGCATTGCTTTTACCGCTTTTCGCCCATTTAAGCAGAGGAATCGATCGTAAATTCAATCAACAATGAACACCGTGCCGTTCGACTTCTGCCGCCGTGTTCTGGAGACGCGCAAGTGCTGTGAAACTCGGTTTGGTGGATGCTTCTGCCACGAAGAGCTTTCGCGTGCTCCAAAGTTTGCCGCTCAGAAATGGAATCTGCCACAGACGCAGAAGATTCACCTCTCCTTCCACCTCAGCCATGTGTACGGAAAATGGCAGTACGGATTCCGTAATCGCAGAGAACCCAACGAATCGCCAACAATGGAGGAACTGAAAACATTTCCGCATTTGAAGAATCTACGAATTAGCTCGATTGACGCCTGGGAAAGCAGGAACTTGACGAAACACGACGTTGTGGACCTAGAGAAGCTCCTGAACTTTGTCTCCTTCATCGCCAACAGACCTTCGCTAAATCAAATGAAATTTAAACCCAACGGTGGCGTTACCCCGGAGTGGGAAATCGTTTTCAAGTGGCTCGCGGAAAAATGGCTTTCGTACGTTTCTGTCGGAACTCTTAGCGTCTCCAACTACCCAATCTTGGAGAAACGGGAACCGTTTGAGATGTGCATGCGCGATTTGGGACTCAATTTGCGATTCAAGTGGCTCGCTGAAGTTCCGAAGCTCGCTGAAGTTCTGGAGCGCCGATTGATGTCCGGAGATCTGCGAATTCTCTGCTTCCCCGAAGTTTTCGGTAGCTCATACTCAGACGCTACATACCAGTTTTCTAAAGCCGCGTTCGAAAGAATCATTTGGAACGTTCTGGAAGCTCCACAAAACTACGCCAAAGAGAAGCTTGACATTACAGCCGGCTTTGAAGAGTCGGTAGAAAGCGTGTTGGAGGCGGCAGTTCAGAAGAAGTTTTGCCGCGTCTCAAAACCATTTCAGAGAACTTTGACCACACGTGGAGGATATGAATATGCAAATGTGCGCTGCAGATATGTTTTCGCCAAGGCGCCAAAGCTTCTGGTAGATAAGCTCGACAGTGGTAGGTGGCATCTCCACCACTCTCGTTACTAGCTGAGGCTTTTGTAGCTCCTTGCTGATTTGAATAAACGTTTTTTTTGGTTTTTCGCACTAATGTACCGTAATCCACTTCTTGTCTGTTATTACACCTCCGGGACGTTGCATTGCGACGACAAATTGTCATTTTGCGCCTTTGAACACCTCCGCCTTGGAATTTTGGTCTGCACTGGAGAGCGCTGATATAAGAAAGCGCTGATCGAGCAGCCATTCAATATCAAGCTGTGGTAGCGGCCTCAGAGTTCTATCCACGACAATCCCGATCACCCGAGCGGAGCGATATCGAGCGACCGACCGGACGAGAGCGCGCGCGGGCAACACTGATTGTGAGTGCGAGAAGGGAGGGTGAGCCATCGGACGGTGAGTAACCCCGTGTCGGCCAGCGAGCTGCAAGCTTCATTCGCCATTTGCTTCAACACTTCTTCCGCGGAGTGTGCTTGAATGTCAAGCGTCTTCTCAGGGCAGCCCTCCGGAGCTTCCAAAACGCGTTCTGAATGATGCGCTGGAGGACGAACATTGAAAACTCGTGGTGATTATCGTTTAGATAAAGTCGTCTATGATCGGCTTCTGCCTCTCTGCGATTGGGCGCTCTCTACGAGTACGACTACTGAGGACATATGTATGAATGTGTAAAAACCAACTCTCCGTTAACCACTAAAGTCCGTTGGCCGAATCAAAAAATTCGTCACACCTGTGGTTTAGATCTAGCGCATGTTCGTTGACGATGAGGGAAACGAATTTCAAGATTTTCTCAATCCCGTCACGTTCGATCGCAACGGGTCAAAATCTACGGTCCGACAATCTTACTCTCGCGGAATGATCTTCCTTGCGACGACTTAAGAAATACAGTTTACCATTAGCTAACGATTCTACCAAGACAAAAGAGTTAGATAAGGTACGTTTGGAGGTATGCAATGCGGTGACAACAGGACACAGAGGTTGAAATAACAAGCTTCTGTGGTCAGTGGTCTCTCGTCGTCAGGCGGTGACGTGAGTGGCATCGCGCAGGCGACTTCAGCGGTCGGCGATTTCTGAAACAGATGTGACGCGGGGACCCCCATTGGAATGCGATGATAAAACTAAACATTTTACTGGGACAGTAGAACGCTACGGTTAGACAATCACGATAGGTACGAGAAATTTTCGGAAGACAGGGAAGATTACAATTTCGACAACTTCCACCTTCGCAGGACTGTGCCCTCGCAGTCAGTCCCAGCGTCGGTTAAATGAGATCTTCGACATGAAACGCATGGTAATCTGGGCCGGAGAGAGTGAATCGAGCGGTTGGATTGCTTGAGCATCCAAGATGGGAGCCTTTTGCACAAGACGGTGAAGGAAAGCCGAGAAAACTGACAAAACCTTATTCCGATACTGAAGGCAACGATACAAAAGATGTTACGTACTAATAGGAGGGCGGGACAGGAAGAGAGAAAAGAGATTACGAGACGATGAGCGCACGGGTAGGAGACTGCGATCGTGACGATCACATGATAGTCACGATACGGAGCATTTGGAGTGCGCGAGGACATTCCCGATCACAAAGATACCGTGACGAGCTCTGGAGAACGCGACCGTGGCTCTCTGAGAATTGAGAAAGAAGTCCTCCCGGGGAGCACGAACGGAGAGCGGAGTACGCGTCGTTACCAGGATAACGATGTCCGCTTCTTGACCCTGGTACAGTTAAGAAGTGAAGGCGATCGACGGCATACAGGCCGGTATCCAGTTGTTCGTCGTACAACGGAGCAACGGCGAAATCGCATGTAATTGTAATAGCGCCGATCTCCAGCGTAAATCGTAGTCGATGTATCTGTTTGTGCTGACCATTGTGTTCAAAAGCGTCTGTTTTGTTTCTATAGGCTAAAAATAGTTCATGAATCAAGTTTTAAATTTGAAAACGAACGTTTTCGTTACGCACTGAAACCAGTGTGTTATGTAGGGTTCCAAAGTCGAGAAGCTGGTTCTGCACGGACGTCAAGTAGCTTCAAATATTCCGGCGAGAGTCGAAGATGTCGCCTGTGGTGACGAAATGCCAGATGTTGGCATGAATGAATGGTGAAGGGGCCTCAAACGATCGTTCGCATCGGCTTTTATGCATCCTCCGGCTCCTCCTTCCGAGGCCGTCGGAATGCTCAGCTGATGCTCGATCGATCATCTTCGTCACAAAATTTTGGTTTGTTTTCAAGTTCTGGAAGTCTCACTACGTCACTTCAAGTCGACATTTTGAACTCACCATGTTTTGTGAAAGTTTTGTGAAAATGTGAGCGGTTTTCTATGATGGTTTCCTGTGAGAAACGAGTACGTGAGACCAAACGCTGTCGAAGAACATATTCTGGTGAACAGAAGGTTCTGAAATGTTCTGAAAATCTCGTTTCTTCAATCATAGAAGACATTTTGAGCTCACCTTGTTTTGAAGGAGGTCCGCGTGGAATCTCGACTAAAGGCAAACCGCAGATGAAACTAGGTCGGATCTAAATATTACTTGAATAATGCAATTCTTTACGACAATCCTCTTACTAAATGTGTGACAATTTGTTCGATTTGGTACAAAACGTGGCCTGTGAGGCCAAAAAAGCTGACTGTGCTTTTGAACCTACCATTTCTGACTAAACAACGAGCCGCGAGCCAAAAGCAATGCAACTTTACGGCTTGATCACATAGCGATTGATTTTTGGCGGGAAAACTGGCTTCAACGCAAATGTCTGACTATGTTAACTCTATGCGAAATCAAACAGAACGAAAATCTGTACAAGCAAACCTTATTTGAAGATCACAGCGCGGGGAATTGACGATTGATCGGTGCGGGGCGCAACCGCCGCGAGAAGCGAAAAGAGAAGAAGCGACGATCGCGTGGTCACAGCAGCCGCAATCGATTTTTGGCGGGAAAACGCTCTTCGAGTGTAAAATCGTTTGATTAAAAAGAACAAAAACGGTCATGTTTCAAGAATTACAAGAAAATCGAGGCGGTTCGATTTGCCTCGATTTCGGCATATATTGCTTTGATTTTCAGTGATGCCGAGCGACTCTGTGAATTGAAAATAACACCAACAACAAACATGATTTAGAAATCTACTTTGATTTGAGATTTGAGACCTAGAAAACTGTTTATTCGACTGCAGCGAAGCAGCTGTTTCCTCAAGGAATCTCCACCGGTGGCGGGAAGGGGTGGGAGTGGACACGATTGCTCCGATCCGCTGCTCGACTTGAACTGCATTGATGAAGTAAGGATGTGACAACTGCTCCTTCGGAGTGTCGCGGGGAGGCGCGTGAAGACTGTGAGTGATGTGAAGGCGCGCACGACAGAGCTTTTATTGTTTATTGTGGAGTGCGACATGAGAGTCACGGTTAGAACGATGAAGAACCCGTGCCCGATGACCAAGATGAACATGCGCTCTGTGAGACCATTCACAAAGCATCCTGACTGCGCGACTTCAATGAATCCAGGAGCACCTTTCCGGCCGATGAAGGCATTGTCCAGCTCGCTAATCGTTACTGCGCATCCATCAACGCCGCGGATAGATTGTTGCCGATCGACCTCCAGGCCGACCATAGTCTTGCGGAGGCAGAGCTCGGTGTTGCCCTCGATTTATGGCCTCCGCTCCTGCGCGATATCTCCCTGGAATGAAATGGTTAACAAAGGACAACTTAATGAGCAACTTACGCGGCGACCAGCGCCGCCATCATTTCCTGGTTCCGAGCGGCCTCCTTTTCCTTATCCATGTAGCTCACAAGGGAAGTACCCGATTTGGCAAGCTCAGATCGGGATGAAATTTTCCATGGTGATAGGTACCGATGAGTTCATGAAAACCCCAAAGTTTTGCATCCTACTTTTACATTAACGCAAAGTTATCGCTGTTTTTATTTTATCTGGAAGTAATATAAGCATCGCATGCTTCTTTCCATCAAAGAGCGAATAGCGCATTGCCAAGTCGTTTGGCTTCCAAACGCTGAAGCCGGGTTCGACCTTTGGCTGGTCATTTCTTTTTTTGTTTTTAAACTTTGCAATCGCAATTTGGGAAATCTTTCACGTGCTCTCTATCAAATTGAATATTGCGCAAAATTAAACAGTAGGAGACTTACGAATAGCGTGTGATGAGAAAAAAAAGAAGCAGCAGCAAGGATTCGAACCAGGCTCGAGCGTTTGAGAGCCAAACGACTTGGCACTGCGCTATTTGCTCTTTGCTGGTGTTAAGTCATGCGCTGCTTATAATACTTCTAGACTTCAGACAAGATAAAAACAGCGATAACTTTGCGTTAATGTAAAAGTAGGATGCAAAACTTTGAGGTTTTCATGGACTCATCGGTACCTATCACCATGGAAAATTTCATCCCGATCTGAGCTTGCCAAATCGGGTACTTCCCTTGTCAGCGACAAGACAATTGCCTCGGCGCCCACGGCCACGATCGGAATTAGCACGAGAGGTGCTAAGAGGCCTTCCGAAGGAGACAGTAGAATGAGCAAAAATAGGACGAGCTACGGCGCCGACAGCTACAATAGGGATGAGCACTAGAGGAGCAATGCGTGGCTTCCTCAAAAGCACAGGTTCGGACAGAATCGGAATCGGTGATGGCCGTTGCTCCTATTGGAGCTGTTGCTTCCCAATGGATGATTAAGCGGTTCCGAGTTGGTAACTTCAAACTTTGCACAAAACGTCAGTAGTGGTAGTGTGACGTCTGTGATCTACGTCCTGTAGATTATGATATTTCCCCCTCGGAGAGGGGAAATACCATAATCAAGAGGAGGGGAACCACCCCTACAGTAATCCTACCGTAATCTAATTTACTGTAATCCAAATTACAGTAACCTACAGTAGCCTACAGTAATCATACCATAATCCAAATCTACCGTAAACCAGGAATCAGAAACATCGTATCCCAAACCCATTTTATCACCATTGAACATAAAAATACATAATAAAATACAAAACAAAACAAAAAAACTAATCCAAAGAGATAGTAGTGGTTGACTTTGTGGATAACTTCACCCCCACGTGTGGAGGGGGAAGATTCGAAGGACGGCAGCGCCCATCTTTTACACTGATCTAAACAATTAATTTAAAAAATAAAATAAAAAACAAAACAATATACCTTTCCTCCAATTTTGAACGGGAGTCTATGCTGCCGCCCGTAGAGTATGAATTCTAGAACGCCTAAGGCGTGGATCTTCAGCATGACGCGGCGATACAAAACCACTGCGCCGTTCGTACCTCTGAAAAAGTCCTGCTGCAAAAAGTTGCACGACCTCTCCCTCAAAATCCGCACAGTCAGATGGAGTCATTGTTCAGATCTAAATTAACTCAAAGTCTAAATTAACTCAAACTCAAAGCACACGCACGCGCACACAGCCAATGGCCGACATATGCTATGCATTTGCTTTTTAAGCAGCACTCTCAGCACCCAATTCAGCCTCACACCACGCCCTCTCCTGATAACATCAGACTCGATAGAATTGGAATCGGTGATGGCCGTTGCTCCTATTGGAGCTGTTGCTTCCCAATGGATGATTAAGCGGTTCCGAGTTGGTAACTTCAAACTTTGCACAAAACGTCTGATCTTCTTCTTGCGATTTGCGCTTCAAAACAGACTTCTAAAATCTGAAACTTTGGTTTTTGAAGATTGACATGTGCACATAAAACTCAGTTTACCTTTATTTGAAAGAGGACCGCGTGGAGCCGCGTTTAGTAGAGTAGAGCGCGAACCAATTGGATCCGGATCTTGTTTGTATCGCTGTGATGTTGCAGAATAAATGCAACTCGTCAACACAATGCGTTTTCACAAGTGACATTTTCACAAACAAGTGTGAAAAGAAACAAAAATGCTCATTTTTTTACTCTTCAAAGGAGCGTCAATTCATTCGCTAGCGCAGATATTGTCGGCGCCGTTTTGTGGTTCCCCGTGGTGGGACCAAAATTCACTAAATTCCTTCTTTTCTCGCAATTGAGCACAAAACGGCGCCGACTATACTCTTTCTACTCTCTTAAAAGCTGTCAGTGCAGCAGGCGCCTCTTTATTGTTGTGCGTTTCCCGGCAAAAATCGATTGCGGCTAGTGGGACAACGCGATGGAGGCACCGTCGCTTATTCTCTTTTCTCTCTTCGCCGGCGAGGAGAGAATTTGTTTGTTTTTCTTGATGGCAAGCAAAACTTGTTCATCAAGCAAAAATCAATTGCGGCTAGCGTGACGGCTAACGGCGGCTAACGCGATAGAGGCACCATCGCTTCTTTTCTTTTCGCTCCTCGCGGATTTTTCGACGTCGCGTTCTGTGATCTTCAAAAAAGGTTCGTTTCTGCAGATTTTCGTTGTTTTTTCGAATAAAGATAACGTAGTAAGTCACTTGCATTGAAGCCCGTTTTCCCGCCAAAAATCAATCGCTGGGTAATCACACAATAGTATTAAATTACCTCGGGCTCGCGGTTCGTTGTTTAGTCAGAAATACTAGGTTAAAAAGCACACTACGATTAAACGAAGGCTACGCTTTTGAACCAAACGATGGCCTCTGCAACGCACTTCACTGAACGTACGTTTTTGTGCTAAAGCAAACGACGCAAAGAGAACGAATTGGCACACACGTAACAAAAATCAATCGAAATCAAAGAAAAAAAAACGAAGAAATGTGAATTATTCCAAACCTCCGCGTCCCTTAAACGTTCCTTGAAGAGGGACAGTTCCGTTTTACAAACTAGCCATAAGACCCCTCTTCCCGGAGTATAGTTTGCTTTTAAGCGTCATTGCTTCTCTTTTAAGCTTTTCCCTCAAACTCAGATTCCCAGCAGCCAACCGCGCTTCCACGCTCTCAGCTCTATTCTAACAAATGGCCGTTTACCATGCGAAGGCGAGGCGATCGCAGTGAAACCGTGCTTCCCCCAAAGTAAAAATCGATATATACCAAAAATATCGGTTTTGACCTTGATAAGATCAAGAAGTATCGTCTTTCCTGTCGCGTAGCCGTCATGCTGACGCGCGCAATTGCCGCAAATCGTTTATTATCAGCAGTACACGAGGAAACGATCTTCTAAAGTACAGTCACCGTACTCTATACTCTTCTACGGTACTCTTTTTACTCACTTTTTAACCTATCTGCCTACAAAAAGCGCTTCTGCTTTACGCAATGCTCCTATGGGAACTTCCTGCAGCGCTTTTTATTCTATAAGTGACCAGCTGACATCAACCTCACCAGGTTCAGATCTCGGATTCGCTCCCTGGTCCTGTTCTTCCGTATCAGTCGGTCCGTCTACGAGGATCTCCTTCAAAACAACGTGAGTCAAACAATCTTTTCATCGCTAATTCACTTTTTTTCAGAAAACGAATAGCGTAAAAGAACGGGCTACAGTAAAACGTGGCGGCGGCACTGGGAGTAAAATGCGGCTATAATATCTGCAATAATATCTGGTGCTTTGCATACATATTCATCTCTCACAGAATTAACCTGGAATTAACCAGCTCGCCGCAGTGGCCCCTGCCGTGGGAGCTACGGGAAAAATCGCCATTGTTGCGAGGGTATCTGCGGCCGTCGGAATCGTGTTGGGCTACAAGGTTTCGCCAGATATGAAAAACTGGCTAAAGTAAGTAAATCTTATCCTGAAATAGTAAAAGTGGATATTTAGGGGCGAGGATACCATGCTCTCGGCCGCCCTGCAGACTTCGTGCCGGGGCAAAGAGGCGACATGCTTGAGAATAATTCTCAATACGCTGGATGGAGAAAGCGACGATCGAGAATCCGACCGTGTTCTCGATATTGGGCAGTATGAAAACGATTTGAGAGGTTTGAAATGTTCTGTCCATTGTTTTATAAAGTTATCATTTAGTTATGCTCAAGCCTCTGTTACGTCTGCAGGTTATTTCACTTCCTGTCATATGGACTTTGGCGGAACTGCACCAGTAATGTGTGCTACAACGATGAGACGGCTGTGGACAACCGGTTGCGTTCCTGCGACCGGGGACTTTTCACAACTGAGAAAACTGAGCAATGTACTACAGCGATTGGATTCAGCTTTACAAGCAATGATTTGGCGATATATCATGCTGGAGCGCGATAATTAGAACCTCCACGACTGAGGTTAACAGAGTAAGTGGTATTCATCCTATATGTTTAAACAACAAATTTAGGATTTTACGGGAGATTCACTTCATTCGCTCGTTATGTATCTTTCGTATCGTTATGTTATGTTATGTATGTAACCGAGTTCTTGCAAAAGGTTTACGTCGATTGTGAATGCTCTGATAACACTGAGGAGGTCCATGACTGAGGTTAATACAGTAAGTTTAACAGAGTAACAGAGTCATCCTTTGTGTTTAAACAACAAATTTAGGATTTTACTATTCGCTCGTTATGTATCTTAACCGATTTCTTGCGAAAGGTTTACGTGGTTCGAACGACTTACGGAAGTCGAACGGAAGAACAAAATACTCTGTGCCTGGAAACAGTGCCTGTATGTGATATTCGAAAGAAATCAGAAGAAAATGTTAACGTCGATTGTGAGTTCTCTGAGAACATTGAGGAGGCAATCGATTCTGTGCATATGGGCGTCGTTCAAGATAAATGCAAAATAAAAAATCAGATGCGCAAATCAATCGAAAGTGGAAGTTTTCATTCTAAAGTACAGTTACGGTACTCTCTACTCTACTACGGTACTCTTTTTACTTATTTTAGCCTATCTGCCTACAAGCAGCGCTTTTTCCTTTACGCAATGCTCCTATGGGGATTTCCAGCAGCGCTTTTTATTCCATAAGTGACCAGCTGACAGCAACCTCACCAGTTTCAGATCTCGGATTCGCTCCCTGGTCCTGTTCTTCCGCATCAGTCGGTCCGTCTACGAGGATCTCCTTCAACACAACGTGAGTCAAACGGTCTCTCAATCTCTCATTCACATTTTTCAGAACACGAATAGCAAAAAGCCGGATACAGTTAAACGTGGCGGTGTAAAATGCGGCTACATGCGGCCGTGACACGTACTTACAGCGAAACGTCGTTAGAGATGTGGATAAAAACAGGAGGAACTAAGGTGTTGGAACTAAGGTGTACAACGCTCTTCAAATTGACCTGGATGGCGTTGACAGTAGATTCGATATTGGGCAGTATGAAAACGAATTATTGGAGAGGTTTGAAATGTTATTTCCATTGATTTATAAAATTATCGTTTAGTGATGCTCAAGCCTCTGTTACATCTGCTGATTATTTCACTCCCTGTCATATAGACTTTGGCGGAACTGCAGCAGTAATGTGCGCTACAACGGGGAGAAAGCTGTGGACAGTTCACGACGACTCAATCCCTGAAGTCGACCAGGAACAAATACCGAGTGAGGTATCGGAAAGCTTCCCGTTTACAACCGGTTGGGGTGTAGTCCTGCGACCGGGGACTTTTCACAACGTCAAGACTGAGAAATTTACGATTGGATTGGATTGGATTCAGCTTTTCAACCAAAGATTTGACGATATATCATGCTTTCATAGTCATACTGTTTCGGTCCTCCGGAGACAAATTTGATGATCCATAGAATGTGTGCCTCGAATAGTCCATGAGTTTGTTTTGTGTCTGTGAGGTCTGAAATTGCCGTACATGGTAAAGAAGCTGCCCGAATACCGCAAACACTAACCTCAATCGTTAGTGGTTACTGTTTGTCTTCGACTGAAATGAGACGGTTGTGATCCTTGCAGGAGCTGCAGAGACGAATTAGCAGGACACCAATATCCGTGCTATTTGGAATTGCTTTGTTTGCCTCTAGACAAGGCTCGCAACACGAGATGACAATCGTGGAGAACTTTAAAAGTTCCGTCTTCGACTGAAATGAGGGTGGTGACGAGAGTGACGATCTGAAATTGCCAAATACTGCAAACACTAACCTCAATCGAAATGTTTTCAACGAAGACTTTTTGTGGTTGAAAGATTTCTTGCGATAGCAACGGATAATCGCGGCGTGTAGACTAAAATGTTGTCGTTTCTAAAAAGGAAACTTCAATTTCCAACAGAAAAGAAGGGGAAAACAGAGATTTGGCTATTTGAAACACTAAAAACCATACGTACCTTGCCCGGTTTGCGATTTACGGCTTTCGGAAGTATGCCGCCAATCGGATAATCGTCATGCGGCTTATCACCATCATCTTTTTGCAGTAATCCAACAGAGTAGAGAGCATATCGACTCGCGCAATATTGCACCATGTCGCTAATGTTTTCGGATGCTCTGAAATAGCTGCTCTCTTGCTCTGTTGATGCCTGAAAACGGAGTATTAATCCTGTTTACACTGTAAAGGCTAGGTTTTACCTCGTACAGACGATTAATTGTCAATTCACGGACGCATTGAACATGCGCCGTTGACTCCATTCTGATTTTAATTCCGTAGACTGCAGTTGACAAGAGTGCCACTTCCATAAGTGTGCACTGTAATTTTCGCCATGTGTGTGGTCTCGCAATCATTGTTTCCACTAATCGATCCTAACACGACAGCAAAAACGACAATCGCACATAGTGGAGGATTTGTAGCTACAGAGCAAGCAAGATTGATGCACCTGCAATCGTTTGGTCCCGAAAACACCAAATTTTAGTTTGAAGGAGGTCCGCGTGAATTCCTTGCTGAGTTCGCTGAAATGTGCACAAATGATGCAACTCTTCAAGACTGAAGATGAGTGATCTTTGGGTTTATTGTAAAGAGAAGCGGGGAGCCGGAGCTTTAGCGTAGGCATAAGCGGTCCAGCGACGCTCGGAAAAGCACCTCAACAAAGCCCGGCAATCCAGGAAACTAGGCAAATTTGCTTTGGTCTTAACGCTATTTTCAAACGGATATTACGACTTGTGTAAAACCGGCCAAAGCGAAAGCAGAAGCACGGAGAGGCTCAGATAGGACAAAGGCACATAAAAGCGTCAGGCAAGGGATGTTCATTCATCCGAAGGGACGCTTCATCAAAAACTATGTGCGGATATTCGCATATTACGCCTTTTGAAAAAACAAAAAACAAAATTAATAAGGCTGCGGCAGCTATGCTCGGTTAGAGCCGGATCATCTTAATCGGATCTTAGGATAGCTTAAGAAGCAATGCTCTATGAGAAGACAAAAGAAAAACAATAACAAACCTTATTTGAAGAACAGAGCGCACGGCTTCGACGGCCGACTGTCGCGGAGGAGAACTGCGGCAAACAAGGAGAGAAGAGAGAGCGCTGCTCGTCAGTCGCGTTGTCGTAAAACTGCGATCGATTTTTGGCGCCAAAACGCCGAACGAAGATTTTTTTATTCGAGTGTTATGCGACCGCAATTTCATATTAAAAACTGAATTCATCAAAAAATTGGGACTCGTTAAGCGCTAAGCGTTAATCTGAAAATTCTAAAAAGTAATTTCACCCTCCAGGTGTCATGGCCCTAAAAAAGTCAACGATTTTTCTGAAAATTTGTTGACTTTTTTGGAGCGATGACACTGTAGGACAATGCATCTATGTGGTTGCTCGCAGCGCTTTTTGTCCATAAGCGACGAATTGCCTGTGACATCGCCAGGCTCCGACCCCGGATTTCCTCCTCGGTCCTGTCCTTCCGCTACAGACGGTTCGTCTACGAGGATCTTCTTCAAAACAACGTGAGTCAAACCGTCTCTCAATCTCTAATTCACTTTGTTTCATTTCAGATTTATATTTTTATCTTGGCATATGACAGCGGGACTCATATTTCCAGTGAGACACGCGCATTTGGAGGCCGACGGGAACCTGACGGACCAGCTCCACTGCACTTCCAGAAAAGATCTCACGAGAGACCGTCCCCAAAAGTGGCTCTGTTGCAAAGGCACGGATGCCGCGCTCGGGAATTTCGTCCGCTGCATTCGCTGCATCCGAAACCACCGGGAAGAAGATGGATAGGATGGTCAGGGCTGTCGTGTTAGCAGGAATACCGCTCTATCTCTGGATAGGGGGCGCCGGAGCTGCGAGCTCACTCCTCATCTGGGGAATGTCATACAATGTACTGAATGACAACGACCTAATGCAAGCGATCGAGGAAGGTTGCCGAGGAAGAGAGCAGAATTGCCTCTCATACCTGGCTGTGGCTGTTGAGTTTGAGTTTACAACTCAACCTTTGCCTGATTCCAATGTCAGTGCTACGGACTCTTCTCGTACGCGAAATGCAAATGATAGTGCCTGAAGTCTCTCTCTTCAGGTTGATCACCTTTAGTGTTAAATTTAGACGAAAAAGACAAGAGAAAAAAACATGGAGTGGGCCGCCCAGATGAGCCACATATACGTTGACGGTACTTCTCGATTACTCCCGAGCCCTTCAAACAAGTTTACGCCATTCTAGCCAAGAAAAATGGGTTCGTTTTGCCTGTTCTCTACGCTTTGCTCCCTGATAAGACGCAGTCAACTTATGTCACCACGCTGGAGCAAATCAAAAACCGATTCCCCGACTTTCAACCAACTCACGTGTTGATGGATTATGAAAAGGCTGCCATGAATGCATTTACCGATTGTTTTCCTCGAATTCAGCTCGACGGGTGCTTGTTTGGACGGGAAGAAGATAGATGGGATGGTCAGGGCTGTCGAGCCCTACCCTGCGCCCGATGTGCGCAGGACCATCACTCGTTCTTCTGTAAGAAGAATCTGAAGCCCGACGCAACGACTCCCGCCGGAGGGAACAAGCGAAGGGAACCGATCCACGGATTGTTCCTCACTCTTGCCCATTACAAAAGATATCTGGTCTCATCTCAGCGCTCTGCGGACCGCTTGTCTCGTTGCCTTTCTTACCTTGCCTTTAACACAACATTGACTTAGATCGGATCAGGGACGATCCTGCCTTTAGGGTGGGAGGTGTGACGGTTTGGTGTGGTGCATGGCCAGGGCGGTTAAGCGGGAGGTCAGACAGAGGTGATAACCGATGTGTGGCTGCCTAACTCTCTCTCCCGCGCTCATCTCTCAGCGGCGATCCTGGTTGCGCACCTCCGTCCACGCGATAAGGATCGCGCGGACAAGGAACACAACAAGGGACGCAGGTCAGAGAGATAAGGCGCGCCCCGATACAAGTCAGGCCTGAGCGGCGCCGGTACTTAAGCCGGACGCACCACGAGAACGGGGCCGGCCCGTATACTCTGTAAACTCGTGAACTCCGCGCGGACCAACTCCGGTTGGCTTCCTTATTCTCGTGCACGACCACAATACGCGACGCGCGAGTTCACCTCGAATCCCCGCACTCCGACGCCCCGAGCGACGTCCGGCAGTGCCCCAGGCACTCCCTCACTGTTGATCGATTGTCAAAAATGATCTTTGCCAGCTGTAAAGAGTGCAAATGAAGTGGAGGCAATCGTTTATAAAGATGTAACATCCATGTCAAGTGATTTCAAGTGGGATGTCGTATCCCGGAATAAGTTGGCGCAGTGCCGTTCCTTCACCAAATGGAAGATCCAGAATGCTGGTTGAGCTCTTTGAAGTGTTCTGACCCATGTTAATAGAGATAAACCAAACTGAAAAAAAAAACGATGAAATTGAGGTTAGAGGAAGCGAGAAATGAGTTTGGAAATAGGCGATTGGACCGCCGTCTCTTCTTTGGTCAGAATGAGCACTGAATCCTCTGTCGCAAAGGTGAAAACAGAGATTTGGCTATTTGAAACATTGCAAAAATCATACGTACTTTGTCCGTTGTAGACCAAGATTTCTAAAAATTTCAATTTTAAACAGAAAAGAAGAGAAAAATGAAGATTTGGCTATTTGAAGAACTAAATAAACCATACGTACCTTGCTCGGCTTGCGAAAGTATGGCGCCAATAGGATAATCGTCATGCGGCTTATCACCATCAACGATTACCTTTTGTTTGCAAGTAATCCAACAGAGTACAGAGCGTATCGACTTGTGCAATTTTGCACCAGGTCGCTAATGTTTTCGGATGCTCTGTACTAGCTACTCTCTTGCTCTGTTGATGCCTGAAAACCGAGTATTAATCCTGTTTACTTTCAAAGGTTTTACCTCGTACAGACGCTTGATTGTTAGCTCACCGACAAAGTTCGCTAACAAATCGCATTTGCACGGAGTGACTATATTCTGCGCCGTTGCACGGAGTGATTCCATTTTGCTACAATTTGTGCACTTGTGGCCTATCGCTTCTTGATTGCGGCCGCATACCAGGATTTGTAGCTACAGATCGCTATTGCAAGCGCATTGTGCGCTACAAAGCTCTAAAAACGCTGATATAAACTGTAATCAGGTACAAATGCACCTACCATTTGCCGTTGGCCGCTAGAAGACACGCTCCAATTGGAACAAACAATGCGCGCTGGCACGCTATGAAGGAAGCAAGCAAGATTGATGCACCTACAATCGTTTGGTCCCGAAAATACCAAATTTTAGTTGTACCTTGTTTGGAAGAAGGTCCGCGTGTATTCCTTGTTTAAAAATCCGGTGAATTCGCTGAAATTTTCACAAATGATGCAACTCTTCAAGACTGAAGATGAGTGATCTTTGGGTTTATTGTAAATAGAAGCGGGGAGCCGGAGCTTTAGCGTAGGCATAAGCGGTCAAACCAGGAAACTAGGCTGAACGTTGAAGCTCATTTGCTTTGGTCTAAACGCTATTTTCAAACGGATATTACGACTTTTTGTAAAACCGGCAGAAGCGAAAGCAGAAGCACGGAGAGGCTCAGATAGGGCAAAGGCGCAGAAAGGCGCCAGTCAAGGGAAATTCATTAATTCGAAGGGACGATTCATCAAAAACTAACAGAAAGTGCGGTCTTTGCGATATTCGCATATGCCTTTCGAAAAAACAACATTAATAAGACTGCGGCAGCTATTCTAGGTTAGAGCCGGATCATAGGATATCTTAAGAAGCAATTCTCTATGAGAAGACAATAGTAAAACAACAACAAACCTTATTTGAAGAACAGAGCGCACGGCGTCGACGGCCGACTGTCGCCGAGCAGAGCTGCGGCAAACAAGGAGAGAAGAGAGAGCGCTGCGCGTCAGTCGCGTTGTCGTAAAACCGCAATCGATTTTTGGAGCCAAAACGCCGAGCAAAGATTTTTTTGTTCGTGTGTTATGCAACCACAATTTCATATTAAAAAATGCAAAATTCATTAAAAAATTGGGACTCGTTAAGCGCTAAGCGTTAATCTGGAAATTCTAAAAACTAATTTTACCCTCCAGGTGTCACGGCCCCAAGTCGACAAATTTTCAGAGAAATCGTTGACTTTTTTGGAGCGATGACACTGTAGGACAATGCATCTATGCGGTTGCTCGCAGCGCTTTTTGTCCATGCAATCGGAAGAACGCATCCCTTCGCACCAAATCTGAATGCCGAATTCCGCTCAGCGATATCTTTCGGACTAATACTCACTTTGAAGCTAGGCCACGAGTTCAGAGTCGTGGAATGGATGGCGACGTGCGGGTCGTGCGTCAATTTGTAATGGTCGACCATTTCCCGGTATGAACGGAAGCGATTAGGGCAGTAAGGGCATGTTACTACCATCATTTTTGGCTAAAAAACCAGTTGAGCGCAAATTTCAATAGCAATGACTCACGCTGCTCTCGACAACACCGTGGACAGTTCGGAAGTGCCTCAGAAGATTGTTTTTGTGACCTGTCCAATCACAATACTGGATATTTTCCGTCTGGACGGCGCGCTTTGATGAAATTCGGTGAATTTTTAGCAAGTGGCTTTTCAATTTGGCCTCACTGTCGAAGCGTTTCGTGCAGTCACGCTCTTGGCACACGTGAACATGGTCGTAGAACTCCATTACAGAGTCCTTGCAACAGAAGCTAAATCGGCCCGCTCCAAGTCCGACGAGTGGAATTTCTTCAGCCCGTTGACAACGCCCTGTTCTGTCACCCTTTTTACCCTAGCCATTCCTCCATCGATAACAGCAACCACTTTCCCCTACGTTACGGAAGACTCAGCAATGTTGGTGGTCAAAATGATCTAAAAAGAAAGTTTAAAGAAAGAATAGAATGTTATGACCTTACTCTTCTACCTCTTCCACTTTCCGACAATTGATCAGATCCTCGATATAACGTGGCGTACGAAACACCTTTTAAATCTTGGGATCTGAGATCACTTTCTTTATTATCTCCTAAACATGCTCTTAAATTAAAAAAAAATTCAAATTTTAACACATCTTTCCGTACAGAAAAACATCGGAAATGTCTGCGAGTTCCTTGTGTAGTTCACAAACTACCTTTCTGACCTGCCTGACGAGGAAGACGTCTAAAGCTTTCTGGTCAGGCCTGCGATCTTTTACTTCTGTACCATCCGCATCCAGTAAATATTTTACATCATTGACATAACGCGGTTTTGATTCCACGTTGATGACCTTGACCGATAGTTGCTTTTCCCCGGCAAAACTTCGATGTCGATAAAAGTCCATGAACGCTGTTGTATCAATCGTAGCGCTGCAAAAAGTGTGTTAAAGAATAGAATATGCCTCCCCCACTATATCCTACCTTAAGACCACAAGCTTCAACTGCAGACCTGGGAATGTCAGAATAGCGTGTTTAACATACTCATTAGCACGTCGATGTTAATTGAACGCTCGTGCGCTTCATCGATTACCAGAACTGAGTAATTTTAAAGTCCAGTTGGTCATTAATAGATTTGATAAACCACCCATCAGTAACAACTCTAATTTGAGTATCGGAACTGAAAAAATATATACAGTAATCACGGTCACCTTACTTGATCGTATTGGATCCTCGCATGGCATGACCAATATAGCGCTTTGCTATATCGCCACCTTTTTCTTTAATAAGCCGATCAGCAAGTGTGGTGACTGCCAAACGGCGAGGCTCAGTCAATATAATTGGCCCCCGTTTCCGAATTGAATCATCATCAGCCAGGAACTGGACAACTTGTGTTGATTTACCACAACCAGTGTGTCCGGTAACAATTATGACGTCGTTGGTCTTTACAGATAGGATAACTTCGTCCTTTACCGTCATGATCGGAAGGTTAACCTCTGCAGCGATCGGTTTACGCTTCAGTTGATGTTATCGTTGGAAGGTTATGAGGAACCGCAGCAGTGCGGAAGTTCATTCCTTGCGGTATGAACGAATATCGGCGTCCGCGGTGGTTGAAGCCTCCTCTACTTGATCGCAAGCCACGTTTCTGCCACTTGTCTCTTTATTTTCTTTGTCCGCAAAAGCAAGTTTATATTGCTCCGGATTATCCTTCACATCTTGCTCACATTTTGTCTTCTGCAAATCCATCACTGGAATTGCGTTGACACCGGAAACCAAATGCTCGCCTACGCTTTCGTGTTCGGACTCACAGTAATCAGAAGACATATGTTTGTCGGTTAAATCGCTGCAATATCCGAACGTAAAATAAAGTTTATTTCTCCAAACGTACCACCATGCAATGCTGATGCAGTTTTTTACAACCCAAGGCACGCTTTCTATCATCTTGACCGTTTGGTTCGGTGCAGGCTTTGGTTCAGGCTTTTTTTTACCACAGATTTGGTTCCTGATGATATCATCAGGAACCAAATCTGTGGTAATTTCAGTAACCTGGAAAAAAATGAGACAAAGTGAATGAAATCCATAAAATACTTACATTGGTGTACTTCGCTCGACCCGTTGTATTAAGTACATGATTGTATACTATATACTCCGGTAAATTACTTCGAACAACGCTTTTTGCATCAATTTCAAAGAAGCCATGTCTTGCGAAATACACAGCCTTTCCTTGATTTTTCGCACTAACTGCAACATTAAACCATAGAGCTTGCGCTACTGTCCTGGTTATACGGTCGACACCTTCACCGGTCTCGTCGCGCTTAATCGGAATGGTAGGCGTCTTTCGTCTTATATCGGCTATTCGAGTCTGAAGAAGTTAAAATTGGAACAGTTATTGAGTCAGTTGATGTAGCTCGATTGTTAGCAAGGTATCCAAACTCAAGATCAAATCAATTGAGCAATTAACGACAACGTTTCGAAGGGTTCTTGCTTCATCACGATCGTCATCATCAAACAGCGGCATGTTCTTAACAGTTTCCAAGAAAGCGACGATAATAATCATTTCATTTCAACGGCAGTTGACATTCGCTAGCAGCAATAGTTTCAGTAGGGCTCGACGCCAGCCTGGTTCATCTGTAAATTACAGCAACAAAATTGTAAAGTGCAAAAAGAGTTAGATACAATAGCGCCAAGTTTCGTTACTTTTCCATTTGCATTGATTGCATCGAGCAACGTCAACTCGCTATAGGCGCGACGAATGGAGGCGGCCGGTGGTGGAGATATGAAATCAAAGTTTTCAAGAGGATCGCTCAGCGAGCACTGCAACAGACGCAATGCTAAGGAGGTCAAATCGGCCCTCTCTACTTCGGATGAGTGGAAGACCTTCGGTTTTCCGCCAAACATGAGCTTTGATATTTGACGTTTTCGCAGGAACTTACAAAATCTCATTGGAGCCTATTTACAACACCATCACAAACGCGGCCCGTCCGCCCAGCACGCTGATCGGTTTCATCTTGCCCGATTCTCTCAGGTAGAAGCAGCATGCTTCCTTTGAAGCTCATTCGGTTGACGCAAGCGAATCCGCCATCCACCACAGCAAGCACGTATTCTACAAAAAGTAACAGAGGATTCTGCTATGTTCGTGGTAACAATTATCTGAGTGAATTTTTCTCTCTCCCTCATGTTCATGCTCTCTTCGTCCACTCCAATCCATTTATTCAATCTGTCGGTCAGCCAGCATCAAAACGCGTTCCGGTGAAAGAACACAACGGTATTTGTGAGGACTTTCAACTTTTCGACGAAGAAAGCTTGTAACTTATCGCTTGCTGAGGCAAGATGGCACTCTTAATTCAGTTCTGCTTACATAGAGTCTGCCTATCTCAGGGCTCTTCCTTCCCTGCCCTCATTCTTCGGCGGCACAAACCTTCCTTTATCAATTGAAAACACAACAAACGAATAACAACGTTGTTCTAGCCACACAATGACAATAATGAAAAGCAGACAACAGAAACAAGACAACGTCATCAGGACTCTTGACCACGGGAATCGCATGACTTCGGAAATTAATATCGCTGCTCTACCAACCCAGCTCCAGCAGCCTAGTCAGCCACTCCCTCATCTGTTGAAGAGTTGCGTCGTTCAGGTTGTATTCGCCAGGATTGTCCAACACATTTCTAAGCTGGACCTTGTTCATCGTTCTCACAGTTTCCCGTCCAATAGATCCATCCAATCTATAGCGGCCAGCGAGCGTCAAAATGCGTTCCAATGAAAGTTTACAATGGATAAACGTCGTATATAGAAATACAATATGCATATATTCCTCGCAGAGCTTCAGGACAACGTCACACTGGAAGTATTCAGCCAGTTTGACGAGATATTCAATGGAATTTTCTGAACACAGTTTTTAATAGTGCAATGGCGCGAAAAACAAACCTTCAATCGTGTTCGGGAACCCGCACAGCGCAGAAATGAAATGCACGAATTCTGTCAATTTGATTTCTTTCAACACGAATTGCCCGGTGCGTTTCTCCACAAAATCACCGTTGAACATCGCATTGAAGTAGGGAGCTTTCGCACAGAGCAGCTGAAACAAACCATAAAATATGAGATCTTCGTCGAATTCGTTCTTACCGCTTTCGGGAGCCACAATTTCTGTTCCTCAACTTCGATCTGCACAGCATCGTCCGCGGATTCAATCAACTCGTTGTTGGGAGCAGAGAGATCGATCAGTTTGGAACTGAAAAGATGAAAATCGTCTCAAGGAAGAAGTAAACCAACTCACCTCTTCAGTGTCACCTTGATTTGTAACTTGAAGCGTTTGTTCGTCGCCTTTCTCAGTGGCCAGAATTTCTTCTTACCAGTTGGCAACTCAAATTGAAAGCCGTGAGTTTCGCTGTTTAAGAATCGGAATTCATCAGTGCTTGACCAACAATTGAGTTTGAAATCGCCTGAAAGCAGCATTTGAAAGTGAAATTATGAGGAACAAACCGTTAATCGATTCCGGACACCCGCAAATAGTAGCGTCCATCCAGCCAGAAGCCTGAACGTCAGAAACGTAAATGAGCAGCGATACAGAATCGAACGTACCCTGGACCAAACATGAATTGGATCAATTGGATCGCAATCAGCGAAGCCGCAGATGTTTTTCTCAAATTCGCAGCTCCAAATGCAAGTCTTCTTGTCTTCAACTGGGGCGCAATGCAACAGAACGTTTCGAAATTCCAGCTTATTCAAGCGTTTGCGATACGCGCCACTGACGGACCTAAACAAAAACGTTTACTAGAGCGCAGCGAGCAATTCTAACCATTCGAATCCTCCCATTTCCGTCTTTTCTGGCGTAAAATCGGCCCATTTATGGTCGTTATAGGTGGAGGGCAGTTCGAACTGAATCGTCGCGACGTGAGACATCGTTAGATCTGGAACAGACAGTCCAGTGAGGATTAAAAATTACCATGAAAGCAAGCGGAGATCCGACCGAAAGACAACAAATGATCTCATGGAAATTCAAGCGAAACGACGTCCAGGAGATGAGCGCGCAGAGATCAGCGCAGCCGACTACGTCAAGCCGACGAGTCGACTAGCGGAATCGCTGACTCGTCGACTTCACCTTCACTGGCGGTGAGAACAACAAACTGCATATACGAATACAGGCAGATGGCGCAGGCTAGCGATCAGATACATTCGTTGCGGGACCGCCCAATTTGAATACATATTGTTGAAATCGAATCAAATCAGCATACATACAGCGAGGGTTTCGACTGCGTCGACGTCCAACAGCCGTCAATTCTTGAATGTTCATTTTCTCGATAGCCGTGTCGATAACGTCCTGGAAGCGGTAGCGATCGCCGATACGCAATTTCTCCTGCTGTGTCAACGTCTTCGTGGCTACGAGGCGTGCGTGGCACTTCGATCTGACCGTGTCGCACCGATACTTGTCCTCAAGGCGGAGCAGGTGCTGAAGACACGTTTCTGAAAGCAAGAGTTAGTTTAGCAGTGAAACAGCACGGAAACTCACTGTCAATGTCGATTTCCACGCCGTAGATGATGGCAACGAAGCGCAAAAACTCATTCAGCTTCACATCTGTCAATGGGAACTCTCCATTCCGCTTTTCCTTGAAATCGCCGTTGAAGTCCCGCAAATGGTAGCGTCCATCCAACAATTGAGTTTGAAATCGCCTGAAAGCAGCATTTGAAATTGAAAGCAAATGGTAGGTAGCGTCCAACCAGCCTGTAAAAGAGCAGCGATATTGAATCGAACGTACCACGCAACAAACATGAATTGGTTTAATTCGATGTCCATCAGCGTAACCGAAGGCGTCTTTCTCAAATTCGCAGCTCCAAATGCAAGTCTTCTTGTGTTCAGCGTTCGCGGATCAAGTATTCGGGCTCTTCGGACGCCATATTGAAGGGAATCCGCTTCTGAACACGGCGTGTAATTAATTAAATCACAATTTCAAAGAACTCACGGCTGATTAGTTGCGGAATGTTGAGAGTTCGGAGCCGAAAACAAAGTGCGCGACAGATTCGGCTTCTTCGGATGAGGCGAGTCGCGATTCTGACGATCAGCGGAGTGAAACTGCGGAGTTCTCTGGGATCGCGGCCGTCGGTCATCGCATCTCAATTCTCTTCGCCCGTTTATTCACTTCTGAAAATAAGAAAATTGTCAGCGAAATCAAGATCTTCACGCGTACAAAACAAGCTGAAATCAGGCGCCAAACGAAAACCAAAATGAACGAATTGAGCGCTCGCGTGTTAGTTTTCAAGCTCTTCATCGTCGTCGAACGGATTGTCCTTGAGCGTCGATCCTAGACAGACGCGCAGCAGCGAGGGCATTTCTGAAGCGATCTCAATTCACAACAACTAAATACACTCGCTGTTAGCTCAAATTTCCGCAACCGCGAGCAGTCAAACAACAAACTGAAATTTGAAAATTTTACAAAGAAGTAGCAGTTGTGATGAGTTTAATGACAAGAAAACAAAAGTTTACAAAATAACAACGATAACGACAAACTGCAGCAAAGCGCACAATAATAATTCTTCATTCTTCCTCGTCCCCGCTGGTGATCGCAATTGTAATTGTGATTGTGATACCAACGGCCACAGCGATTCCGCAAATCGTTAAACCCATGGTTGTACCTGAAAAATGAAGTTGCCACAACAGTACTATAGACATTAACCAACCGAAGCTGACTGTGGGGACCAATGTGACAACAAGTACAGCGCCAACCGCGTCGAGCATGTTCGATCTGAAGCAGGCAAACCAGTTTAAATTACCATAAAAGCGCGCGCGGAATAGATCAGAGAAGTCGACGCCTCGAAAGAAACATCACGGCATCCTAAAAAGAGGGACCCAGCGCAGGCTGCAGACATACGGTCCGAATACATTCGTTGTAGGACCACGAAAATTCAATTGCGATGCGGAGGGCGTACCGGATTTGGTTGATCGCGTCTGTGCGAGCACGCATTATCTCTTATTTGTTGCTTTCCACGTATTTTCAATACAAGAGCACAAAGGAAAATTTAAACGCGGGCGGTATTGCAACGCGAGGTGGCGGTAAGCAGCAAGACAGGCGGACAGTGGCAGATGCACACGCAACGTAAGATGATCAATCGCAGACGCAGACATGTTCAATTGGTCTCAAATTCGCAGCTCCAAATGCAAGTCTTCTTGTGTTCAGCGTCCGTGGATCGAGTATTCGGGCTCTTCGGACGCCATATTGAAGGGAATCCTCTTCTGAATGCAGCGTAATTAATTAAATCACAATTTCAAAGAACTCACGGCTGATTAGTTGCGGAATGTTGAGAGTTCGGAGCCGAAAACAAAGTGCGCGACAGATTCGTCTTCTTCCGATGAAGCGATTCTGACGATCAGCGGAGTGAAACTGCGGAGTTCTGTGGGATCGCGGGTGAAACGGCCGTCGATCATCGCATCTCAATTCTGTTCGCCCATTTATTCACTTCTGAAAATAAGAAAATTGTCAGCAAAATCAAGATCTTCACGTACAAAACAAGCTGAAATCAGGCGCCAAACGAAAACCAAAATGAACGAATTGCGCGCTCGCGTGTTCGTTCTCGAGCTGATTAGTCCCACGTTCTCGAGCTTTTCATCGTCGTCGAACGGACTGTTCTTGACTGTCGATCCTGGACGGATGCGCGGCAGCAAAGGCGTTTCTGAAGCGACCTGCTATCGTAATTCAAAACAACGACCAACAATTGAAATCGCCTGAAATCAACATTTGAAAGTGAAAAGATGAGGAATAAAAACCGTATAAAAAGACTCCGGACACCCGCAAATGGTAGCGTCCAACCAGCCAGAAGCCTGAACGTCAGAAACGTTAATGAGCAGCGATACTGAATCGAACGTACCCTGGACTCGCAATCACCATGTCGATAACGTCCTGAAATAGGAAACGTTCAACAATTCGCAACTTCTCCTGCTCTATCAGAGTATCTGTGGTCATGAGAAACGCGTGGATCTGACGGCGTCGCAGTGGTGCTTGTCATTGAGAATGAGGAGGTACTGAAGAGACGTTTCTGTAAGAACAAACAAATTAACGTAGCTTAGCAGTGAAATAGCGCTCACTGTTAACGTCGATAGGCGCACCGTAGATGATGGCAATGAAACGCACAAATTCATCAAATAGGGCATCCGTCAATGGGAACTCCTGTTGTTCCTTGAAATCGTAAATAGTTGAAGTAAGCGTTGAAAAAACGCCGCCGCCCAGAACATCGATTCAAGTTAACGGAGCATTGCTTCAAACGAAAATCTTTGGTCTTCTTGTTGTATTCAGGACGCAGGACAGGACAGGACAAATTCGCATTTGGAAGCAAGTACATGTTTGCTGATGTGCAGGTGGAGCCGGCGGAACCCGTTCGCATGGCGATGCATGTTTCTGCCACCACAGCCACGCCCACTACGACTGAAACTACAACGTCAAGCAGCTGATTGTGAGGGATGCGGAAGTGATCATCGAGAAAATCAAGAAGAACGAGCTGCCCTTTGGACCTTTGAAATCAGCCATAAAAGCATCAAAAACAAAATTACGCGCCTAGTTACCACAGGAGACTTCAAGAATTACTTCCTCGCGTTCCTCGCGTTGTCATAGGCTTGCTTGTCAATATTGTAAAAACGCTTCTCGCTGTGAGAGACACCGAACCGCCGAGTGGAGGTCTGTTTGCAAAACATCAACATAAATCGGCCCTTATCAATTTTGCGCTTTCAGTTTATCACCGAAGCGGTTATTAAAGCGCTCATTGGCCGCTATTTTCATTGAGAAAATGTCGACTTTCTCCTCCGAAACCAAAGTCATCTCGTACTGCGACAACGTCTTTCTGAAGACCGATGAGCTGGACGGCTTCTTGTTCTTCCGCTGCATCGTGGCGGAATGCAAAGCGATTGTGAAGATGACGGCCGGGAAGATGAACCCACGTCTCCTCGGGATCCATCGCCACGCCGCGACCAATGGAGACGGCACTGAGACGGTGAGAATGATTCGAGTTTACTTGCAATGATCATTTAGAAGGCAGCGGAGACCCTCAGAGAGGCAAATTTACAGAGGGAGCAAATTACGGTAGTGCACGTTGAGATCCCAGGGTTTGTGGTCGTTGATGCAAATGAAAGGATTGAGAACGCGGTGAAATGCGAGTTATAACAGGTATACGGTAACTGATTGTGAGTTCAAATGACCTTTTTCGGAGTTTGTTTAGTGAAGACAATGCGATTTATACGTTCTAGACTGTTCTGCTCAGCGTGCACCGATGTCCGAGTGGTTAAGGAGTTTGACTCGAAATCAAATGGGCTCTGCCCGCGTAGGTTCAAATCCTGCTCGGTGCGAACAATTTTTTGTTTTTGCTGTAGCTTCGTCAAGCTGGAATCAAAGCTTTGGCGCGCTAGAGCGTCTAACGGTATTGGAAGTCAGACAGCCATTTGCTTGAAGATAAACGCGTCCACGTCGTCATGATTCATCTTGCCGCACACATCGAGACATAACTGATTTGAAGACCTCAACGCTCGTCGGGGGTATAGCTCAGTGGTAGAGCGCTCGCTTCGCATGTGAGAAGTCCGGGGTTCAAACCCCCGTACCTCCAAACATTTTTTGTTTTTGCACACACTGATCAAAGCGTTGATTCGATATTCGTGTGCGATTTGGTTGGATCGAATTTGCAAGAATTCGCTGAGCAAAACGCCAGAACGCAGAGTTAATTCCTTTCTCCGTTTCATGTCCGTCCTACTGAATTGGAGTGAGTTTCTGTGTTCTAATTCATTGAAATGACCATTGACGCCCTAATCGATTGAAATTCAAGTCTTTATTGATGTTGACTAGGACACAATCGCTCTATTGCTTCTTGCAGATGGAGGCGGCGAGCTTCGAGCACTCGTAGTTGGTCCACGCGTTGTTGAGAGGAGCGCCGCTGTGGTCCGGGCCGTTGTGAGTGATCTAAAGCGCCAAAATCGGTCAAATCGGTCATTTCCAGTCATCCGCTCACATCGAGGCAGTCAAAGTTGGGCGTGGCGAGGGGGTACTTGGGCGACTTCCAGTTGCTGTAGTCGAACGCCGACTCGTCGGTCCATCGGAACGCGTCCTTCGCGGTCACGCGGAATCCCCCGATCCACGCCCACTCGTTGGTCGTGTTGACCAGCGAGGCGACAAAGGTCTGCTCCGCGGCGCTGTGGATCGACGCCAACTGCGCGCCGTGGTCGAGGCAGAAGTCGTGCGCGTCGTACCAGGCGAGTTTGTTGCTGTTCTGGTGGTAGCGCTGCCCGTTGAAGGAGACCCACTCGAGGTTCGCAGTGGCAGCGGCTGCCAGGGCGAGGAGCGAGAGGAGAGCGACGGATTTGAGCATCTTGGCGGATGGACATGTCGCAGGCAGTCGGGGCGCCCTTTTAAGCGCCGTTGATAAGGGCGCGGTGCGTCTGTAGGAATCGAAAATCGCGCAAAAAGAGGTGATTCCGCCTCTCTTGGACGCTCGCTGAGTGATCGTGAACGGCGTTGTTTTTGGAAGATTAGCGACTCAAAGGACAGATTTAGCTTCTTGACGCAAAACGCGTTTTTTGGCTCCATTTCCGGAGTGGCGCGCTCTTATCAGAGGAGCACAAAATTCCACGCCGTCGAGACACAATCAGACAGTTTTATGGTCATTTGATACGAGAAAACAGCGCAAAAAATCGAAAACAATTTAACCCAATTTCGCAGGTTTAGTTTAACAACATCGACGTAGACGTTATCCTCGTCTTCATTATCGTCTTGATCTTCGCGTTGCTCTTCTTCCCGTGCCTCCTTATCCTCTCCTTCATCCTCATCGTCTTCCTCATCCTCTTTCCACCGAGTGATCGTAATATCCCACATATTTGCTGTAGCGTCTACCGTAACCTCCAATTCGCCAAGTTTCCACTTCCATCTCCCAAACGTTTTCTCACATCAAATGACCATAAAACTGTCTGATTGTGTCTCGACGGCGTGGAATTTTGTGCTCCTCTGATAAGAGCGCGCCACTCCGGAAATTGAACCGAAAAACGCGTTTTGCGTCAACGGGCTAAATCTGTCCTTTGAGTCGCTAATCTTCCAAAAACAACGCCGTTCACGATCACTCAGCGAGCGTCCAAGAGAGGCGGAATCACCTCTTTTTGCGCGATTTTCGATTCCTACAGACGCACCGCGCCCTTATCAACGGCGCTTAAAAGGGCGCCCCGACTGCCTGCCACATGTCCATCCGCCAAGATGCTCAAATCCTTCGCTCTCCTCTCGCTCCTCGGCCTGGCCGCCGCCGCTGCCGCGAACCTCGAGTGGGTCTCCTTCAACGGGCAGCGCTACCACCAGAACAGCAACAAACTCGCCTGGTACGACGCGCACGACTTCTGCCTCGACCACGGCGCGCAGTTGGCGTCGATCCACAGCGCCGCGGAGCAGACCTTTGTCGCCTCGCTGGTCAACACGACCAACGAGTGGGCGTGGATCGGGGGATTCCGCGTGACCGCGAAGGACGCGTTCCGATGGACCGACGAGTCGGCGTTCGACTACAGCAACTGGAAGTCGCCCAAGTACCCCCTCGCCACGCCCAACTTCGACTGCCTCGATGTGAGCGGATGAATGGAAATGACCGATTTGACCGATTTTGGCGCTTTAGATCACTCACAACGGCCCGGACCACAGCGGCGCTCCTCTCAACAACGCGTGGACCAACTACGAGTGCTCGAAGCTCGCCGCCTCCATCTGCAAGAAGCAATAGAGCCTCCTAGTGAGCCGCAATAAAAACTTGAATTTCAATCAAGCTGAACAATAGAAATGCTTTATCAAGAAGCTACTTCGATATGGGGCAAACAATGGGGGCTACGGTTGGACCTTAGAGTTCTCCTCTTTGCCAAACTGTGTCCACACGGTTCAAGTCCAACGGCGGTTCAGGGGAATCTGGGCAACAAAACGAGACGAGAGTGGGGTCGGACGATCAGAGGGAAGATGATAGAGAGCATCAGCATCGAGGACGGGAATGCCCTGGGCAGCGCGATGGATAAATGATGCGAAAGCGGGGGAGTGACACTGGTTGGTTATGTTGCCTACGACAAAGAAAGCATGACGTGCTCGGGAGGAAGAAGTCTTCAGATTGAGCGAG
Source organism: Steinernema feltiae (assembly GCA_007213375.1). Lineage (NCBI taxonomy): Eukaryota > Metazoa > Nematoda > Chromadorea > Rhabditida > Steinernematidae > Steinernema > Steinernema feltiae. The sequence goes on from MQUG01003318.1 coordinate 57,923, forward strand.
CGCCGAACAGGAGACGATTTTGTCGTTTGGAAGATCACAATGTCAGATTCGAGATCTTGGGTTGAGTCAGACGTGCAGACTCGAACAGAAGAGGGCTGATAGTCACCCAAATACTACGTGAGGACCGTAATTTGAGCAGGTGGGACAGTATCTCGCTCAACAAAATACGTACCAATTCGTACTGTGCTGCATTGACTCTCGATTTTATGAGGGTTTTGAGTGTCAATGGCCTCAGTGTGGAGAAGAAGATCATCATCGTAGAGCGTTGATACGCAGTAAAGAATCTCTGGGTAGGCGCTGTAACTTACTCGGAGCGGGATGGTCATGACAGAGTGTTGCCGAGGAATCATCCAAACATGTTCCGAGTAACGTTATATGCGATTGTAACAATCTGAATTATTACAATGAGTTTTGAATAGTACGTTACGGCGCACATATTGATATCGCAAGAGCGAGAAGTTTCAAGAAGACGCGCGTCCGCCATTCTTTGAAGGTGGCGGAGCGTTCTGCAACTGCGCTAATCAGCAAATCGCGCTGAGTGTAGTATTTGCTTTCGTTTGCTTTTTGTCCTTTCCCCATAGCTTCCTGCATCATTGATGATTTTTGATCTAAACGAATGACATTTTAAACGGTTAAAGTTACTTTAAGTGATCTTACCGTCGGCGCAATCGAGGCACCGGATTTAGTGTTTAGTGAGGTAGGTGCATGAGTTGGACTGGAAGACCTAAAATTGTTAAAATCAGCTTTTAACTTAATTTTGATACCTGATTTTGAAGATAATTCTCAGGGATGATCGACAGCCGGAGAGGCGACTTTGATTTGACTACTGAAACGAGACAAGATTGTCTGATGTGAGGTTTAAAGCACGAAAGACCGTATGTTCGCGACAGTCACAAAAGAGAGCGCAGGCGCGTTTGGCCAAAAATCAATACCAAATCTGATTCATTCGGTGTTTTGATATTTCAATTCAACTTTTGAATAATTTTGGGATTGAGTTCTTTGGAATGAGTTCGTTAAGCCAGAAGAGAATCCTAATCTGCGGTTCGATTGATAAACAAATTGCGCATTTGATAACAAAAATTATTTATTCGGTTGTTTCGAATCCACTATCAGATTCAACGAAATTTCACAAAATGTTATAATCATTTTGGGTTTTCAGAACGTTTTAGAGGTTGAAAGCACGAAAGATCGCATGTTCACCACGCAGAATGTGGTGGAGGAAGACGCGTTCGCAAAAATCGGTTTTTTCGGTTCCGATTCCACGAAAGGTTAAATATCCGTGCATTTGGGAATTGTTTCCTCGAAATGTGGACGAATGAACATCGGATTGCGTCAGAAATCGTCACAAAAAATGCAGAAAGCTCAGCTTCTATTGATTTTCGTTAAAGCGCGCCAAAACAGGAGGAGGCGAGGCGAGCGACCGAGGCTGTCGACTGCGCACCACCGCCTCGTTCTCCACCTTCAGCTCTCTCCTCTCCCGCTTTCTCTGGTGCGGCGACTGTCGCCAATGCGCGTTGTTCGTTGCGACCATTGCAAAACACCATTGCGTTGTGTCTTTCATCTTTCTTTTCGCTCTTTTTAGTTATTTGTTGTACATTTAAATCTTTAGTTAATTTAGTACATTGACGTCATTGACGACTTGTGACGAATTGACGGCCTGACAACTGGCGCTTTAGGATCTCTGGCCAGCTATCTAATAAAACGCAGTTTTTTTGATTTGAACCTGCGAACGGTGTCTCTTTGCTTGTTCAGCGTTGCAGACTCCGCCCCGACCGTCAACCCAAAAATTTTGAAAAAAAAGCTTAATTTAATTGTTTTTTTAGCGTTATTCAAAGTGAAAAATAATAAGAAAATAGTGAGCATCATTTCCAATTTATCTGTGAAACACGTCATTGTGACTTGATGAACTTGCTAACAGCATTGTATTGAACTGAAATCCATAAATACGTCTTCATTACAGCCATTTGCCAGTTTCGGTCAATTCTGGTTGAAACTCCCACATCAGCGGGGCCCGCTAATGTGGGAGTTAAACTAACCAGTCGATGTAGAAACGTTCGATGAACACGCTTTTGCATCAAGATCGGAGTCGACTGGGATTTGAGAGTCGAAATCATCTCTCGTTGCTCCACCAGTCCCATTTGCTGAAAAACAAACATAAACAGTCGTATAAACCTGTGAAACTAACTTGCATGCGCTGATTTCGCGACTTCTTGTGCAGCAACGATCCTGTAAGCGTTGCTGACGCATCTGTAAAGGGTACACTGCATGTCAGCATAAGCAAGTAAAACTAACCAATCGATGCTGGCAAAGCCTTCGAGATCACCTCATCAAGGTGATCTCGAACGCTTACAGGATCGTTGCTGCACAAGAAGTCGCGAAATCAAGGTTTATGGCCTCGGACCACATATCGCTGCTGCTGTCAACGTCTTCTTCAGTCACTAAAGTTGTAAAGAAAGTTGCTCTACTTATACCTTGCAGCATAACTTACACTTCGCTTCTTTAAGAAGAGCGCACAGCTCTGCCCAGTCCGTATCACCGATCTGCGATTGGTAGAAATTCGCAAGGTTTTCCACAACTTCGTGAATACTAAAAAAAAAAAAACTCGTAATCGAAATCGGTTGGCGCAATTACTTTTGCAGAACATCAACAAATTACTGGGGCACTTTGTTCTTGGCTCCTTGTGGCCTTCCGCAGTGAGATTTTCCAAAAAACTCGGACTTCAAGAGATCCTCATTCAGTTCTTTCTGTGCGGTCTCAGAAAGCTGCCCCTTTCCAGACAGCAGTGCTGCTGCCAAGCGCAGGAACTCCAGCGGTGCTTTTTCCTCTCCTTCCTTTTTACTTCTAATCCACTTAGTCCAATTGGTCACAGCTTCTTCCACCGTTGCATGCTGAGCATTGACGAAGTAAGCGATAGATTTTTGGTTACAGATAAACCATGGTTTACCTGCCCACCAGGCCTTAATGATGCTGAAAAAAAAATCATTAACAAAGAAAATTATCTAAATTTACCAAACCCTTCATAGTCCGCTTGTGCCCTTGAATACTGGCTGATGCTTTGCACAAAACTTTGGTCAAAGCATGGCGGCTCTTTCTTAAGCCCTGCGAATTTAAAGATGCGCATCGCTAACGACAGTAGCTTTCTCAGTGCCAACAGATTGCTCATCGTGTTTAACCAACAATTCCTGAAAGAAGAATCTCAAGAATGAGGAAAGAAACAAGAATGACACGCAAAACAACAACTATATACAGGCGCGATTGACGAAATGAGCTTAATGCTCAGACGAAACAAAAAACAGGCCGACTGCGCGATTGTCTAATGTTTAGAATCGTTGGAATTTGGAGCTTGTAATTCACGCCCTCTAGAGTCTAGACTAGACAGCATGACAGCGGGCGCGAGTTGGAGTCTTTTCGAATTAAAAAGTTTTCGAATTTCGATTTTTTGAGGGGTTCCCTTTGAGAGACGAGCACCCCAAGCGAATGTGAGAATGTGAGAAATAAAAATGAGTGGCTCTCGAAATAAGCGAGCTCGCGCCCTATGTTCTAGACGAGCGAGATGTTTTTTTATGATAAGATAAACAGAGGCTTCGCGCGCGCGTGTGCTTAAACGCAGTGTGGCAGATGTTTTATTTTTCGTCTTTTCGGAGGCGTTTCGAATTGAAAGCGAAAAAATCTATTTCGAAATTCGACTCGCGCCCGCTGTAGATGTCTTGGTCGTGGCTTGGCTTGACTCAAAACGCAGTGTGGTAGAGTTGTTTTTGTTTTAAGTTCAGTTTATGTTAGTCTGGCGAACGCTTGCGGTTCCAAAATAGTTTGAACAACTAACAGCTTGTTTTTCGTTTCAGCTTTCGTGGTTTAGCTTTCGTGGTTTCGTGCTTTCGTTTTAGCTTTTTTTAGCTCAGTATTTTTTTTTCAGATATAACTCAAAAACGGACTCGTGGATTTTCGAATGGAGAGCTATCATGGAGAGCTATTCTACATAAAGCAGTTGATCCACATCGCTGCATCGTTCCTACGTGAGATGGGGATTGGTGTCAGGTGGGTACTGTTCCCGGAGACTTTGCGTACAGGAAAGGCCGGAATTGTTGACTTGTATGACTTCTTGATTCGTTTCAATGTGAACATTTTTATTTTCAAGGGTTGACGGCAAGCTCATAGTCATGTGGGGACGCACCCAGTGGTTCCAAGAAACCATCAGCGACCGACTACGCTCCCAAATATGCGATAGCAACGATGGAAGCGGTTTGGAATCGTTGAATTTATTGCGGGAGTACTTGAAGAACGGCCCCATTCTCTGGAGGGTAAACAACTTCTCCGTCTTATGTACCCATGTTTCAAGTCGAGGCAACCAACGCTGGATGTTGCCATCTTCAAGGAGCTCAATGCGCTCATTGTTACATCTGAGCAATTTAAAGCAATGGCCACGACATCCAATTTACACGACCCCCGGGACCATCGACATCACCAGTTGCCGCCAGTTTCACTTGTAAGCGAATAATGTTTGACGCCTGTGATTTTAATGTATTTAGACTCGTGGAAGCGGTTAATAAGCTGAGCATTTTGATCGGAACTAAGGATCAACCAGTTCCGCACGAAATTGATGTTGCCGCTGGTGACCAGATGGACTCTGTGGAACATAATGAAGTAATAGCTGGCGAGGCCCCTGTGGAACAGCCGCACGAAATTGATGTTGCCGCTGGTGACCATCACGAGTACTCTGTGGAACAGCCGCTCGAAATTGATGTTTTGGCTGCTGATGCTGACCAGATTGAGAAGGACTCTGTGGATTTTGATGCTGTGAAACAATTATGGTCGCGTGGCGATGCTTCGGACGTAATTGTTCGCGAATTCAACATAGACATAACCAGGAGGGATCTGCGCACATTGGTCCCTGGGGTAGGTTGAATGACAATGTTATTTGTTTCTATTTAGAAATGATTACAAAACGTTCAGCGCAAAGTGACATGCCCAAAGTAGCCTAAGCACTGAATTGCGTCAATTAAATGTTAGCTTATAGGTTTACGCCTTCAATTCTTTTTTTTACAAGTCACTGGTGCAGAGGGGAGTTGAGTCGTCACTCAAATGGTCAAGTCAAAAAAATCGACGTATTCGATATGGAGATGCTGATGGTACCTTTCCATCTAAACGAAAATCACTGGAGTCTTGCGGTAAGATTATTGGATTCTCTTGGCAATTTAAATAATTTAGATTATCGATGTGAAACGGGAAACTATCGAATTTTATGATTCCTTCGTGTTCCATCGCACTGAAAGGTACGCCAGTGAAACTTATGGTTTGACAATGAAGTATGACAATCTGTAAATTGCAGGTTTCAGGCTGTTTATAATGCGCGAAGCAAAACGCCGAAACATAACAATTAAAGATTGGTCAAGATGTATTAAACAGGTATGCGGCAATATGCTTCACTACCCTTCACGTCATAACTATCTTCAGAACATTCCCGTTCAGTTGAACAGCACAGTCTGTGGAGTCTTTACGTGTCAGTTCGCTGAAACTTGTTATCGTCGGGGTTCATTATCGATCACGCAAAATGAAATACCCCAATTACGAGAACAAATGGTTTCGGAAATTGTTTCTGCATCTTTGACTTCCAGAACGAAGAACGTCGAGTGACCTTGGAATTGTTGTTTTCTTATTATCTTTCTTTCTGTCTGTTAAAAGTACATCTGAGGTTTGAATGTTCTTTGTTTTTTCACTGTGATTGAGGCTCGAGCATTCATGGAACTTCTCCCTGAAGCGCAACTCGACCACAAAAAACTATTTGAGTCCAAGTAATATGTCCCGTACTCAAACATTATTCCCGATTCTTTCATTCAGTGACTGACGAGTGTTTGGTGAATTATGGAAAAGCTCGTCGCGAAAACGCGTTTATCGCCGCTGCTTGTTGTGATCATACTGATGCAAAAAATATAAAAAAGTGGGCGGGACTGAACCCACGGGCCTCTAGCTTTGATCTGTAACGCTAACCGATCAACCATAACTCAACGATCAACCATAAAAAAAACTCAACTGCTTTAGAGTGAGTTGAAAACAGCAAAAGCCAGATATTTCAAATAGTATTTGAGTACGGGACAATTACTTGGACTCAAAGAGTTTCCTGCCAGGGTTGCACGTCAAGACTCAAACGCTATTCCCTTCATGAAGTGCCACTGGAGAAGTAGAAACGTTCACGTGACTGCTACGTGACGGTTCACTTGATACGTGTCGCTGATCCACAATCTAGACAACGGAGACGTCAGATACTCGTTGAGTCGGATTAATAAATTTCATGTATGTTCGAACGTGCGAACTTTATGTCGTCGATTTGAATTCGACTCAAAAACTATTTTTTGAGGGGATCCACAGTCTAGACAACGTAGACGTCAGCTGCCGCATCAATTATTTTCAGTATGCGATTGTGTGCGCTCCGCGCAGTTGTGGGCGCTTTTCTGCTCTTGGTTTAGCGCGCGCTGTTGGTTAGATGCTAAAATGAATTTCGAGAGAATTCTGCGTGCTCCTCTGAACTCTGCTCTTTGTGTCCTGTTGCTTCGTTCAGTCCGTGTCTTCTATGTCGTATCTTCTGTACTGAAAAACTATTTTTTTTAATTTTTGAGGCTTCAGTTTTGTTATTTGAGATATGTTCGTGGGCCGCGTAACGAGTTCGTTTCCGTGAAGCGTTTCATCTTCGCTGTTTTCAGATAATTCTTGAAGTTCACCAAAGTTTATGATTTGGACTCGTGGATTTGAATCGTGATTTGGACTTGTGGATTTTGATCCAAGATAATGCAACAAGATCTGTTCCATATAAGAAGGTTCCTGCACACCGGTGTAGCCCTTACGAACGTCTTGGAGTTTAACTCAAGCTTGGCGGCCTTTCCGAAAGAAGTTAGCTGTCGAATGGCTTCTGAACACGTCAGTGTTACCAAGTATGTTTTTTCTTGTTTCCCTGTATTTTATGTATGTATGTAGATCATCACAGAACGTCACCGTAATGTGGGGAAACACCAGCTGGATTAATAGTACCGTTGCAAATCTTGGAAAAGCGCGGTACGCAGAAGAATTATCTCGGAAGGACTCTGTGGATCGTTTGAAGCAAATGACAGGGCGACTAAATGACCAGGAAACCATGGTTATTTTATCAGGTCTTTTACGAAAGACTGATACTTACAAGGTGGACCTGGAAACCTGCAGAAACCTAAATAAGCGCCTTGCTTAGAGTGAACAGTTCAAATGAGAACCTGAAGATGAAGCGCAGAAAGAACCTTCAGCGGGTCACCCTCAGCAGGTCATGAAACATATGATCGAAGAGTAATGGAAATTTGAATTTTGAAACTGTTGACAATTTTGATTTCAGCTTAATAGTTTCCGTGCAAGCTTTGGCGGCCAATGCCGACCCGGAAACTCGTCGCAAGGCTATGAACCTGAAATTCAACTTCAACTGAAGTCAACGAAGACAGCGAAGACGAAGAAATAGGAATAGTTGAATAGTTAAATAATAAAATTTTAAATTGAGGAAATGCGTGTAATAAGTTAAGCAGTCGTACTGCTAAGAAGAGCGTATGCGAAAACGTGCCAGCGATTGATTAAAATATGAGTGTTTTATCTCGTCAGCCTAGTGCATCGTAAATATTCTTTGAGTGTGGAATATATCTTACTCGGACTACTCGGACTCAAATAGGTTCCCGTGGTAGAGTTGCACGTCAGGGAGAATTTTGATGAGATACAGCAAAGCTGTCGCGAGCATCGCGATAATTATTCTGCTTGCCCTTTGCTTCTGTCCATATTCGCCACCCGCCGGAGGCTGACTCATAACGCGCCGGCGTCAGTTTTATGCCTTTCCTCTCTGTGCGCCCGCAGCGCACTCGTTTGCCTGACCTTTGTCACTTCTTCGTTCCATCACCGAGCTGAACGGTCGGCTGACCGTTCGCTCTCAATAAATTGTGTGTTATTCCTGTTCACAACATTATGCATCGTACCCTGAAATATCTGGCATCACAGCAGCCAGATATTTCAAATAGTGTTTGAGTACAAGAAATATTACTTGGACTCAAAGAGTTTCCACCCAGAGTTGCACTTCAGGGAGAATTTCGCTGAGATACAGCAATGCTGTTCGTGATCAGAAGCAGCAAGCAACCTCGAAGTTCATTCTGCAAAGACCTCAAATGTTAGTGTTGACCTTGCTGCTATATAGATTCTGAGTTCAATGAACGTTGTCGCCTCTCTGGCTGATTGGTTAGCAAACCGGTCTGGAGCTGAGAGATGGCGAGATCGAATCCGATCGGAAGGATTCTTTTTTTGCGTGTGAAGTTTTGCCGCAGGGTTTGCCTAGTTTTTTTGGCTTACCAGGCTTCGTAGGGCGCTCAGGTTTCGCGCTTATCACACAGGGACGACGACAATATTTTAGCGCGAAATTTTAAAGTGAAATTTGTTTTGCATTTGACTTCATTTTTTTGACAGACCCTACTTGCTCAGTGCGCCTTGAGCTTGTTGTAAGCGTTACATGATCACATTTTACTACCGCTATTGCCTAGTTAACTTTTAGTTAAGCGGAGCAAGCACAAAATCTGTTTTTACGAACTAGCAACGAACTTGTTCTTGAGAGAAGAAAATTTTGGTTATCATCCAAATTTTACCGCAAAAAATTCGTTGCTCTTAAGTCTTTTCACGCTCAAAGCGATAACTCCTTCATCTTTGGAATTGTAATGTAAATCTGCGATATGAAAAATTCGGCGGCGACTTGGCGGCGGCGAGTTGGCGGCTGCGACTTGTCACGTATCGGAGACACGACTTTAGTGCGATGACTTTAGCGCGAACGACGACGAACGACAATAGCGCTAATAACCAGCACTGGTAAACAACAAGATTTTATAGTGAAATCAACAATGGGAAAAACAGGGAGCAACAGGAAATCTACAACAAGGAAAATATAGCTAACAAAACATTGGAATTTAGGGTTCTTCTTCATCATCCACGGTCTCAGGGGGTGACAGCGTCTGGCAGTTTCAAGTTAGAAATAGGGTCTTCCATATACTCTTCCTCAAATCTGCTGACAAATGATATCAGCTTTTGATCATGAACGCGATAACGGTATCGTTGCGGGCGTTGTCGAAGTCCGCCTTCCGGGTTTAGTCGATATTCGCGGTAATATTCGTCGTTCGATATTCGTCGTCCGCGTTAATATCGTTCGCGCTAAAGTCGTCCGCGCTGAAGTCGTCCGCGCTAAAGTCGTTCGCGCCTTCTGGTCTTGTTTCTTCTTGGCGTGAGGCATGAAATGATCGCAAGGCGTTGAATCGTGGAAATCGCGTTTGAGGATCTCATTGGTGCTCGCTGCAGTAACTTCAGTCTTTCCACTGTCAGCCGGTTCAATTGTTCTCGGTGCTCGGTGCATCGCGGGTTCAGGAGAGTGACCACTCAAAAGGGAGAACGGGATGCTCGAATCCAGTGTAATGAGTGCTAAGCTGCAGGTAGATCTCGCAACTCTGACGTTGCGGAGGTGGCGAGGCACAGTCATCAATCTCCACTGTTAAAAACTCAACTTCATGTTCCGAGTCCGAAATTAGTTGGGCCTTCTTCCCAAAAGTTGCTTCTTCCATTACCACGCCTTTGACCGACGGACTGGAAAAAATTGAGTTGCGCAGGTGTTAGCGTGACAGGTGGATCAATAGGACTGGAAGACCTAAACTTTTAATTCAAAATCAGCTTTTAAACTAATTTAATACCTGATTTTGAAGATAATTCTCGGGGATGATCGACCGCCGGAGAGGCAATTTTGATTTGATTACTGAAACGAGACAAGACGATTAGTGTCTGATGTGCGGTTGAAAGCACGAAACATTGTGTGTTCGCGACAGTCACCACAGAGAGCGCAGGCGCGTTTGGCCAAAAGTCAATACCAAATCTGATTCATTCGTTGTTTTGATGTTTAAATTCAGCTTTTGAATTGTTTTGGGATTGCGTTCTTTGGAATGATAATCGATATCGTTAAACTAGAAGGTTAGACCAGTGACCAAAAGAGCAGTAGCTAGAGAAGTCTGCCCTAGTCTGCCGTTCGAATAAACAAAAATGGCAAAAAACGCAGATTCTATTGATTTTTGTTTACGCGCGCCAAAACAGAGGGCGAGGAGACCGACTGAGGTTGGCGACAGCGCGCCACAGCCTCGTTCTCCGCCTTCACCTATCTCCTCTCCCGCTCTCTCCTGCCAGCGACTCTCGCCACT
>MQUG01003319.1:0-53103 GCA_007213375.1 Steinernema feltiae
CCACGTCCGACGCCAACCACCGGCTCAGATCGCTGAACTCTTCGTCTTTGTTCATAAGTCTCACTCTGGATTGTGCTGTGAGCTCAAAGTAGAAGACACAGAGCTCCGGGTCAACATCTTCCTCCTCGGACTGAGAGTTGAAGCGAGAATCTCCACGTTCCACCGTCAGGTTCTCGAACTCGACAGCGAGGCCCTCAAACTGAACCAAAGGTTGAACTCAGCGCGTTTCGGAAGCCAATTACCGTATCAACTCCGGCTTGTTTGCTTAACATCTCAAGCACATTCTTAAGATAATCCGCTGTACCGTGTGTGTTGTTTCGGCAAGCGTTGAACGCCATCACGAAGATCTTCTTATCCACGTTTTGCCCGTGACAAACGAGTTTGAAGGGCAAATTCCCTTGTCCGCTGAATCGCGCCGCTTGGCGCTCGATTGTGACACGGAGATTCCTGAAGCATTTGTAGCAGCGAGATCATCGCAACTACGACTTACGTGACGTCGGAGATTCCGTTGAAACCCACGGGAAGAAGCTGAGATTGAGACAGAGACATTTCAGGGAATAGCGGCTAATCACTGGAGAACGTACGGTGAAACTGAGGCTGTAGCGGCTATTTATTTAGACGCTGTGGGCGTGGATGAGATAACGCGAGAGCGGTGATTTGGCCCGATCGGCAAACAAATTTCCTTAGTTCCAAACGCACACAACGCGATTACAAACGGACACGCAAGCACGACTGATGCGCTATTTCGAAAACGAGACGTTTGAGAAGTCGCGATCGATTAATGAGATTCAGACGCTCCCTGCGGTGGATGTCGGTTTTAAGCATTCTTCATTACAACACTAAGGTCCACGAGAGCTTTGCTCTCAAAATATGGGAGCAGAATCTCGCAGCCACACACTCTGGTGGCTGACACGGACGGCGGACACAGCAGTGGATTGGGCTTGATGAGCAAACAATTTTTATCAGTTTCAAACGATCGGTTCAAACATACAGGGGTTACAAACGGTCATCTAAAAGACGAAAAGTGAGCGGAGAGCGGACGCGTCGACGCTCAGAAGAAGTCGGAATGGCCGAATCGCGCCATGTTGATACAGTACAAAAAGAGACTCGAAATGACGACAATCGCAATAATATGACTGAAACTCAATTGAGTTGCATGCACCTTATTCTACCGAACAAACAACGAATCGAGCTTGTGAGGACAATAAGTCGGCGCTCCCGACCGCCACTAGAACGAACGATCTGTCGCTGGAGTAACTTTCTCCTTCCTGGGAATTTTGAAAGAAATTGAAATTCGTTTATTCATATACAATTAAGCTTTCATTGCGCTAACGCCGCCGACCGCTGATTTCGCAATTTGTTCTCTGAAATCTTGGCTTCCTCGAACGATCTCTTCTCCGCTGTTCGCAATCCTCGACCGACTGCGCGTTCGTCTCTGGCAATCCGCGAATTCACTGCATCTACCGTATCTCGCCGACATGAACCGATGCTCCAGCGATCTCCTCGCGCTGGGTCGACTCCTCCAGTCGAAGACCAACAGGCGGTCCAAGAAGGAGACGAAATCCTCCGCCGCGTTCATGTCGAATCGATTCCTGCTGCTATCGACGATCTTCACCGCTGAAATGCTGATGTTGCCAAGCGACTTCGGTCAACGCGCTCGCCGTCAGCGTGGAAATGCTGCCTGGCGCGGCTTCCCCGCAGTCGAAGCTCCAACGGCGGCATTCCGAGGCGCGCGATCATCCACATGAGATGCGCGCGGTCGTCGCGGTCGTCGACGTTCATGAGGACTTTGCCGGTCGCCAGCTCGTACGCCATGCACGCGACACTCCAGATGTCCGTCTTCTCCGTCCACGTGTCGCCCAGCAGCGCCTCGTAACTGCGATAGGGTTGCGTGCAGATGGTGCCGCGGTGGTCCAAGTCGTCTGCAAACTGCGCGCTCCCCAGATCCGCCAGTTTGATCACCGCGTCGCGCTTCCGGAGGCCGCGGATGTGGTCGCGGATGATCCTGACGTGCGCCGCTAGCTCCGGGCGCTCCTTCAACCCGTCGAGCGCTCTGTAGGCGAGCGCCTCTTCCTCCTCCTCGCTCATTCCGATCAGCACGTTCTCTGGTTTCACGTCGGTGTGCACGATTCCGACGTCGTGCAGCGTTTTCAGAGCTTCCAACACGACTCGCGTCACTTTCTGAACGTCAGCGGAGGAGAACGGACCGCGACGCCGTTGCAGTTGGTAGATGTCCCGTCCCATCGCCTCGAAAACGAGACAGACGTACGTCTCGTTGCCGCGCTTCAGTCTGAAGTGCGTGTAGAGCTCGACGATGCCCGCGTGCACCTGGCGCTGCGAGCGCAGATGCTCAAAGATCGCGATCTCGTCCGCGGCGTCCTCGACGAAATGCAGCGCGCAGCGCCAGATCTTTAGAGCGACGAATCGCCGCGATTCGACGTCCCAGCAGAGCCAAACGGTGGCGAAGACGCCTTCGCCGGCCTTTTTGACGACGAAGTAGCGCTGGCCGATGAACGTGTAGAGTCGCGCGGGATAAACGTCCCAGTCTTCCGGTTTCTCTCGCTTCGCGGGCGATTTCCGTCCTTCGCCCTCCGCCCGTCGCTTCGTGGCGCGTTCAGCGACGGGAGCCGCAGAATTAGAGGAAGAATAGCGTCGGCGGCGCAGGTTGGCGCAGAGTTGGGAGACCATGACAAACCAGCGCGTGCATGTTGAGGGTTGGAAGAGTTGCGGAGATTGTAAATGGATTGAAAGCGCGCGAACACATTGCTTTGACCGGAGCAATGCGAATGGAAGAAAAGATTTGAAATTGCGATTTGATGTATATAAATGTCGTTCGCATTGCTTTGAAATTTTGCTATTTCGAAGGCGATTTCTTCTCGTGGCAACAACCGAAGATCTGTGCAACGTGTTCGCATTGAAGGATGCCTTGCGGTCAGGTTTCTGCGATCGTGAGCTGCTCTGTAATTGATCGTTGAGCCGCGCATGTCCAAAGATTGTCCAAATATCGTGAAAAATTAATTCGGCAATTTGCATCACTTTAACACAAGTGAAACGAACGTGAAAAGTCGTCGTAGGGAAAATAATTTATTTAACAAAGCAAAAAACACAGAATGTACACGTAAAAGAGAAGGTCGACCGGGAAGAACAGATGGAGGGAGATCTAAGACATTGTGGCGGCGGCTCCGTTCTGCGCCAAGTGCTGTGTAACCCACTCGGGTTCCGTGCCAAAGATCATTTCGGCGATGCCATTCGCCTGGTCGAAGGTGTGCTGCACCTGCGAGTCGAGATGCCCGGAAGCACGGTCCTTGAAGTAAATGTAACCGTCGACCTGGTCGATGGTCGCCTGGAAGCGGCCGTCAGCGATCATCTCGCACGCGAGCGCCTCTGCCTTCTCCGCGCCGATTCCGAGCATCTCGCCGAGCACCTCGAAGCTGATGTTCTTGTAGAGCTGGCAGGCTGCGAGCATGTTCTGCTCGATGATCGCCTTCTGAAGCATCGATGATCCACCGGCGCTCTTCTTCTGGTAATCTTTCAGAGTCGCTTCGAAGACTTCAAGCTGAAACAAGTCGAGAATTAGAGAAGTGGCCGGAATGGGGGCAATGTACCTCACTGGGCCGGATGATCATCTCCTTGAACATGTTGTCGATGATGGCGAAAGCTGGGAGCGAGCAGCAACGTTCGTCCTTGCACAGAGAGGTCAGCAGCCGCGTCTTGTGCTGACTGGGCGAGGCGAGCACCGTGCAGGTGATCGCGTTGTTCAGGCACTCGACCTTCTCGGTGCGCGTCAGCGCCGGATTCATCGAGAGTTGGTAGTAACGCTGTGCGGCGTCAATGAATTTGCCGTTGCGGTCGAGGATCTCGGCACAGAGCGCCTTGTACTGGATGTTCAGCTCCTCGCAGCCTGCGCCCGATTGCAGGAACGAGGCGCGGTTGAGGTTGCGCTCGGCCTGCGCGATGTCGCCGGCCTGGACGAACATCTTTGCGATGCGCAGGTAGGTGCGGAACTTCATCTCCGGCGTGTAGTTGCGCTGTCCGGTCTCCATAGGAATCGAGTTGAGCTGCTCAGCGGCCTTCACAAACTCCTTCTGTAGCTCGTAGATGTCAGCCATGCGGATGCGGATGTTAGCCGCCTGCTCCTCGTAGGAGATGATACGCGGCTGCACAATCTGCAGAAGACGCACGCCCAGATCACAGATAACGTCGTTCTTCATCACTGGGCCCGGACTCATCTCGTCAACCATTGCGGCGACAACTGCGCGGCTCACTACCATGCTCGTTCCTTCCGAGTTGACAACTGAAAACCGCGATTTTAGAACTAAATTCTGGGAGAAGAGGACTTACTTGTCTCGGCAAAGCAGGCGAGATCGTCGACCAATTGCGATTCGTCGGATTCCGTATTGCTGGCGGCCTTCTTCATCATCGCGACCAGTTTCTCCGTCTGCTCCTTGTGATCCATGGCGGAGGCAAGGATGTTGCGGATCTCGACGCCGTTCAACGCTTCGTCGTAGAACAGAGCGGTGGCCATTTTGGATCTGCAGAGTCTTTTAGAATCAAACAATGTAATTCAACAATTAAAATGCGGGTTTAAATCACGAAAAAGAGGAAGGCAAGCGATGCCAAAACGTGTGTGTGCGTTGCTATCGAAGAAGGCATTGCATTATGTTTCCAGCTGGTCCTGCAAAGATTTGCCTTGAAGATTTGGGTTGACTTTACGAACAACTCGAGGCGGTCGTTCTGTTGCATCGCCGCGTTCAATTCGAAGATCGGCAACAGACGCGCAGTTTGCGGAATGGAGAACTACTTCCGCGCTACATTCACCTGTGAGACTCGAAGACTTCAGACTGTCTGCGTTTTCATTTATTGCGACATCATCAAGCAAAGAACTCGGACGGGAAGCAAGCGCCGATCTCTTCGTTGTGCAAATCGTTAAATTGTTTTTCAAATTAGATTCTCTCCTGAGTTCGATTTCCATCGCTCTCTTCAGCTCTTCTAGTTTTGAATACATTACGTCCTCATCGCGCACGGCGGGCAAATCGGCGACCAATTTCTTCACCAAGGCTTCCTCTTGCTCGTCGTCAATTTCTACCGTATCATTCACAGCCTTTTGCACGTCTTGACAGCTGACAAAAGTGGTTTTAGTGGAGTTTAGAATGTGTTGAAGGCAAAAAGAAAGGTCGCGCCCTGCAGGGTGGAAACTAGCAGGAGAATTGGATTGAAATTGGAATTGATTGAAAGCGGCATAGCAGTGCATTGATGCTTGAGGGGCTGGAGGACTGTCGAAGGCGGGAAACGATGTCTTGGAGAGAGAGCCGTGCCATGAAGAATGTGAGCTCTCAGATCTAATGGATTGATTGACTGCGCCACAGTAACCGGAGCATGCTGGGGAAGGACGGGAGTAATTCGGCGATGGTTGATTGCCTGAATGCACCAACAAATCTGAATTCGTTTCAAAGAATTCTACCTGTCAACTGCAAACACGATTCTACGCGATGAATGCTGGCTGCCTTCGACGCTCCACTTTTCTCGCAGGTCCTCGCCATAGCGATTCCCCACTCTGTCGTTCTTTGATCTTCCCAATCGACCTCCTTGGGCGAACAACAATCGATTCCCGTTTCAAGTAAATCGTGGATTTTGCTCAAATCAGATTTAACGCCAGGTTTTATGCTCAAAAGTAAAGAAAGCCTCGATTGGAAGAGCTCCTCTAGAACGCCCACATATGCGACTCGAGCGGCATTCTGAAAAGGAAGTCGGTGAATCACTGTTCTTAGCTGTTAATGAATCAAACCTTTGCTCTGAATCTCCTTGTCCTCGTCAGCACCTCATTTGAGGTTGGAATTGGTTTTCTGCGATCGAGTTGCTTCTTCTCCTCGTTTCGAAGTTCATTTTCTATTTGCACGTACTCTCCTTCACTCAAATCGTCCTAAACGCATCGATCCTCGTGCTTCTGAGGGAAATATGCGAATACCTGCGAGAGCTTCTCTGTAAACCTCTGAAAATAAAGGAGTTCAGCGGCGAATTCGCCCAATTCTGGATTGAAAATCGGCTTTTCAAAGCGAGTTAGAATGTCTTTCAAAAGGTCTTTGTACAGAAAGAAGCTCTGAAGGCGCTGCTGTTGCTAAATAACCAAATAACAAAGAAGGCGATAAAACCGACTTTTTGGTAAAAGCGCCGACCTCGATTGGTTGTTTTCTTGGTTTTCTCAGATCTCAGAGCAGATTGATTTTCCATGCACCGTTGACCGTCAGGCGAGTTATCCGGAAACTTGCGGAAATTGAAAATCGAACTGGCAGCCAACAGCGTCGCACAGTGAGGAGATGACGCGTGACAAAGCGACGCAAAGTAGGTATTCGTTATGCTCTCTTTGAGAATAGTCAACAGCACTGACAGGGAGTTGAGGGCGGCAGCGTTATCAGTGATTGGCTGTTGCGGTCCTTAAAAACGGGAAAGACGAAACCTGGTGAAAGCGAGACTTGGTTGTGCAATGAGTGATTCGCCTGTCCATCAACAAACATTGGCCGGTTTACAGTTTCAGAATTACGAGCAAACTAGGAAGGAAACGGCGCTCGCCTACCTAACATGCTTGTCAGTTCATGTTTGGGTGAAATCTGCAAATATTGCAAAGCGGATACTTAAACTTAGATTTGATGCTCTTTGCCTGTTTGTGTCGTGGATTTGATTTACAACAACTCTAGCATGGAAATGACACCCTAATGTCGCTAGCTGAACCTCACGTCATCGTCCTTTTACCCGTTGGTAATTTTTTTTATCAGTCCCGTGTCGCAATCGGCATTTCACGACAGCGGAATCCTCTCTCGTCTGTGCACTGTGCAAGGCGCGTCCACATCATCGAGGAACGGTTTGAACACAGTGCTAACTAACTAGAACGGAGCGGCACCGCACGGCACGTGGTAACGGAAGCCAGGTGATGCTCTCTGGATTTGTTGTTTCGAGTGCTCTATTTTAACATCATGCAAAATGTGTTCATTGTATGTTTGTCGCTCATTTGTGGACGACTTGGACGCCCGAGGCATTCTCGACCAACACGTCGAACTCCGGTGATCTGCCGTAAGGGACGGAGTCTGTGAGGCCGTTGACAGATTGCTTTCGCGGTAACGGGCGTGTCTTGAACTACCGTATCTTTGTTTGAAAAAGGCTTATAAATGGAACGTAAATGAAAGAAAACGTTTGTGGCTTGTTTTCTGTGCGCCCGATCTCTTCAAACAGCATCTCCCAACCTCCCAACTACAGTTTCGCCGATAGGCGGAATTAGAACTCAGCTCGCCGTCTTGGTTTTTTGCCGATCGAGCAATGCGAGTTGACATTGCTGCTTATCGCACCCCCACAGGGAGAAGCTCACTCCCGACCGCTTCGCCAGCCATTGGCTTCTCTTGCAAGCGCCGACATCACTCCGCATTTCGCCAGAAATCGCTTACAGAGGTTGTTTTCTCAGATTTTTGCCTAAAGCTGCACTGCTGCAGTAAGTGGGACAATTGTGTTCTCAGTTTCCAACTTGCGTCTGTCACACAATGTTGCTCGCAACGCGTTCCTTCAAAGTCTAGATAGCAAGGTGGACGCTAATGTCCGAAAATAGATCTGCAGGTAGCAGAAGGTTCGGTTTTCTGTCCCCTTTGCAGCGCGATGTAAACCAAACTAGCAGCTTACTTCGCACCACATTTACCGTAACCGCCGACGACACCATTAACCGTAAAACTGATAACGAATCAGGTCGGGTTGCATAGTCCTGCATCTCCTCTCGCGATCGCGCTGCGTCGCCTCGTTGAATTACGAACGTTTCCATCAAACGGGCTTCCTTCATCGCTGATTTCCGTGTCAATCGTCTTCTCTAATGTAGATGAAAGATTTTTTCAGTGCTTACAGTTTCAAGATGCCTCCTTACGCCTCGTCGTCAACGGTCCGAGGCCAAAGACATTACGCCAAAGTACGTCGTTTCAAATTCATTTTCACTGTTTTGTTGTCTACCAAACAATTCATAAGTTTCGAGCAGAACTCGCCATGAGCAATAAACAAAAGTCACTGCGAGACCCATTTCACTCACAATCAGTCCTACACGTCTTTCGTTTAGAACGCACAACAGGAGAACCTCTTTGGCCCCATGGACAACGTGATTACAGCCGTAATCAAAGCCATTCCGGAGTCCATTGAATTGAAGGCGAACCTTCAAGTTTTCAAAGATTTGCTTAATGAAATTAAAGGCGCAGAGGTATGCATGACTTACAGTTAGTTTTCTCCTACGCAGTCCACTTTGGCGCCGTTATTGCACTGATATCTAATCTTGTGATTTTAAGAAGTATTCGGGGAAGAGAAGCAACAGAGCAGAAAACAAAGAATACATGCGTCGCTTCAGAGAGAAGGCCGGTTTGCTCCACGGCGTGCATCGGAAAGTAAACTTTCGCTGATTTAGAGGAAGACGAAAAGAAGCGCAGTGGAGGGATGTCAGCAGCTCCTCTACAGCAACTTCGACCAACTCTTGGTGATCTTGAAGCGGGAGAACGGCTACGGTACTCTGCGCATGTTTTTCGAAATGGAGTGCGAGCGTTTCAAGGTAACGATTCCGCGAATATTCACTGCAGTTCAGTTTCAGGGCTGCAATCCATATGAAATGCCCAATGAGCTCAAAGCCCACCATGAGAAGTTCCAAGAATTCAGCGGACTCATGGAAGCAATGGCAGAAAAGGAAAAGGAGCGCCGCGTTGCAACGAACGCTGATATCTTCCTCGAGAATCAAATCGCGTCATTTGAATTCGAGCAAAACGTCGTGCAATGGATGAACGAAAAGGTGGATCACACCGCTCCGCTTCCGTTGCTGGATGTCGACATGCTAGAAGAATACGCTCCTTAACAGTCTCGGTCCCTTAAAATTACCGTAATTTTGAGTTTATTCATAAAATGATGTCCTGGAAAGTACTTTGCACATACGCGTTCACCAAATCGGGATGAATGTTGCCTCGCGCCCTACTTTCCCTGTATTCTCTCAGTTTTGCGAGGTCTTTCAAAAGTAGCCTTCGTTGATTCGAGAGTCTAACTAAATTTCTGCTAATTCTCCTCGAAAGCTTCGCGCACGATTTCCGCACTTCAGCCGCACGTCTATCGCTAGAAAGTTTCCTTTTCGTCTAAAACTGGTGACGATTGAATTTACGCAACAAACAACAGCAAAACGTACATTTGTGACGCTGAACCTCGTTAACCGAAAGCTCTTCGTGTTTGCCATAAGGACGACCTGCAAAGGTCTGCGTTAGAAGCGCGTAGGAAGCAGAGAACGCAAGGATAAATGGAGAGAGGGGCAAAACGCGATTTTAATAGAATTTCCCGTTTTGAACCCAACAGTTTTCGTTATTTCACCTTTATGCGCGTATTGACCGTCGTTCTTATGATTCAAGGATGTATCGAGACGAGCAGCACAGAATAGGCGCTTTTGATAGCCGACTGAAGCTCCAGGAACCGCAGTGACTATACCAAACCAGCGCACATTTCACCTCGCAATACAATTTTGAGACAAATCGAAATAAAGCGCTCGCTTCCATCAGATTCCTTTTGTATTATGAGATACGGTTGCCAACTGATCTCTCTCTGTTTAACCAGTGTACAAGGCGTGGTTTGGAGCGGAGCCAACCGATTTGGCAACGATTACGCAAGGCTGTAGCGTTTGACATGCTATCAGTGTTTTGCATCGCAAAGGGCAGCAAAACGATGATCGTCGTTTGAATTGCAAGCGATTTATCTGCTTTTTTATTTTATGGCGCGAGTGGTTCACCCCATCGTTATCAGTCATCTTCATTGTTTGCACTTTGAAATGAACGCCCGGGTCACGTACAGAGCAATTTCATTATTTCAAAGTGCGAAATCGGGTTTATTACAAACGTCTCTGGTCATCTTCATCGTCATCTTCTGGTCACATTTCTTTGTTTCACTAGGTGTTTCACTTGCTCGAAATCGCGTTGGAAGCTGGCGTAGTTGCTGTCATTTTCAATCGTTGTACACGTCAACTGCTTTATTTCAGTGATACGACGACAATTACAGGCCATATTTTCTAGGCAAAGCCACAAACTGTCAACTATGGCTTATTTGGGCCAAACTTTGGCATTCGTACGTTTGAAAAACAATGTTTTTCGTTTAATTTTTCAGGAAATTTGAAAATAAATGTTGATCAAACGAATGTGGGCACACAGACCGGCAGATTAGACCAAAATGCAAAGTTAGGAAAACCTGGCAGATCGGAGAATAACTGCGCAAACGTTCGCCTGACAATTTTGTAACTCTGAGGCGAATCTACCTTCATTTCCACTGACGCTTCATGCCTGACGTTCCTGATACACTGTGATGCGGACGTTTTGAGAGTTGACAACTTCACATAACATTCCTGTGCGATCATCCTCAGCAGTCAGTGTCAAAGTATAGAAAACCCCGCAACTGCGGCATTCAGAAAAATGCGAATTCGGGATGAACAGATAACTGAACTTGATGCATTGAACCCCTAAGACCGTTGATTCGATCGTCCCGATCGTCGTTCATCGACAGATGAGCACACTTTCAGCTTCACACAGATCGCAAATCGCTCAGATGCCGTCTTCCACTCGTCTCTTGTTTGTTTGCAACACCAAGAGACGCGTGCAGTCATAACAATCAACTCCAATCACTCGATCACCGCGATCGACGGAGGGACGACCATCAGGAGATGAGTGAACTGCTTCCTTCCGGGCGATCGTCGTCTCCTCCGCGCCGGCGCGTTCCCTGAAAGCCGGGAAATTGTTCTCAGAAATGTTGTTTTCTTGTCGTCGGAGGCGAACGAACCTCTTTCAGCACCACTATGGGTCATTAAGTGCACAAAGTGGTTCCTTTCTTTCTGTCGCCCCACTCAGCGCCGCTCGCTCGCAAAAAATCGAACAAAACACTCCGCTCAAACACGGATTAATGCGCGATTTGAGGCGCGCGGGCCTTTCGCGCGCCTCGCGCGTCTTCCGGCAACAGAATTCCTCTGTTCGTCCGGGCAATTAGTCCAATCGCTCAAATAATTAGCGGCGGCGCGCGCGCACGAAGATGAAATGTCGTCCCCGTTGAGGGAGGTGGGGCTTTGGGGCCTAAGCGCCTCCTCCTCCCCGACCCTCACTTCTTCGCGCGCGCGCGTTTGTTTGATTACCCGCGTGTGTCTTGAAGAGCCCCGGACGGCGCTCCTTTGACCCTTTAATCCTCAAAAAGTCATTATTTCAGGAGGTTCAGGAGGTCGATGCGCGCCGCGAGTCGATGTTTCCGATCGTTTTGTGGACCGCGCTCCTCTTCCTCGTGCTGGTAGAGCGGAGATCCGCGGAGAACGTCGCCACCGCCATCGACAACACCAACCAGTTGAACCGCATCGAGCTCGACGCGCTCCAGAGGGATACGGTAGCGCTGCCGGCGGCGGTCAAGTGCGCGGACGCTCTGTAAGTTGCTTTGCGAGAAGTCGTCGTCGTGTGTGGCATTCGCTGAAATCCTCTCGTGCGCGCCGGATTATCCTGTTTTCGGGTTCCCGAATCCCGCTTGACTGCTAACGACACGGCCCATAAACAAGCGAATCGCCGTCGCTTTTCGCCTTCAGCTCCACCGACCGCGCCGCCGTCACTCGCTCGCCGTCTCCGCCGTATTGTAAACAATTTGAAATTAGCGGTCTGCGCACAAAAGACGCTCGGGAGCGTCTACAAGCGAGCGTCGGGCGGCGCGCGCCAAGTTTTCACCCACAGCGCCCTCCAAACACATAATTGATAGTTGCGAAGCACGCAAAAGCGCATCTCTTCGTCGATGGCAGCGGCGGCGGCGTTAATTTGGCTCAATTCAGCGGCCATCAGCGCCTGCTTCAGAGTTAGAGGGTCTCCCACCACGTCAGCGGTCAAATGGTTAATTAAGAGTACGCGCGCGAGAGTTTCTCACATACGGACGAGTAGTAGGAAGCTGTGGGGACGGCGGCGGCACGGTTAGAGCCTAAAACATCGAGTAAGTAGAGTGCCATATGCATTAGGGGAGCGCGGCTGTAAACACTCAGTGATAGGCGGCGGTCAGGCGATGTTTACTCGCGATTTGATCGAGAATCGTCGTGACAGCTGATGGATGTCGTTGTTTTGGGCGAATCGCGTTAATTGAATGAATGGGACATTGCATCTGAGTCGGTAATGTGGGAACGGAGGCCTGGAAACCCGTGGAAAACAAAGATTCGCTTCGTGTTTGTCGTCTCGTCAGCTCTGAAGAACAGAATTCGCTCGATTTGAGCGCAGATTTCCGATTCCGACGAGTGCGACGTGGCCGCGCGCTTCAGCTTGACAGGACAGCGCTTCGCGCTGAGTTGGTGTCTGTTGCGGGTCTAGACTCGGAGCACTTGAACATGCAAGTTGAACTGTAAAACTCAAACTGTCGCCCTTGGACGCGCATTCACCCGACCGATCTGAGTCAGGCGTTCTCCTCCCTATTGCCCGCGCATTCCACGAGCGCCCGACGAAGAAGCCATAAAATGTGTGATTTCCCGATCAAAAACAGAATCCCACGTGTTCGCAGCGGCCAGATGGCAGCAATCGGGGTTTATATCGCTTCGCGCGCCTCTCGTCGCCTCGCAGATCGCTTCGCGCGCGTGAAATGCGATCTTTTTCATTAGCGGCTTCAATTAAAACTTGACTTCGGGTCTGATTTATGGCGGAAATCCGTTGATTATGCACAAAAAGACGCCGTTTATCATCGCCTCCGCCAGCTCCAAATCCTGGTCGTAAATTCCGATGAAAACGCGCTTCATTCGCGCGGTTTCGGAGGAGCGCGCGAGAGCAGCGCGGATTGGAGCGCTGCCGCAACTCCGCGAGAGCGCGCGAGGCCCTCAAATCTCCTCCTCACCTCCATTAAGAATGCATTATCGGCCCCGACCACACACGGCAATTGAGTTTCTCTGCAGCAGGAATGACGGCGGCGGAAACGCGTTTCAATTTTTCCGAGGGTCGACGACGCAAAATTGGCTTTGTTACGGATCGTCGACCCGCTTGCGGCGAGGGAGAGGATGAGGTGTGCAAGCTGAAGTGCCAATTGCAGAAGTCGATGACTCGCTCGCCAGGAGAAACGGCCGCGTAAACGTTTTTCGCGCAATTGAATTCTCGTTAGAGCCTCGAGGGACGACGTTGAAAACATATTTCGCTGTGAAAAGATGCGCGAAATAGAGATGACAATTGCAGAAATCGAATCATCCGCGAGTTGCGAGCGCGCGGGAGGCGCGGTTGGGAATGTTTCAAGGAGGGGCGAATTCGATCACTTCGCTTCCAGCGAATTACTGGCGTTCTGGGGGCAAAAACAGATGATCGAGTTTGGGGTTGAAGTTGCTGAATGCGATCATCGCGGCGATTGAGTGAACAGGCGTAATGACAACTGCACAGTGCTATAGGCGCGACGCACACAGGCGCTTCACAAGCACCGATGTCCGAGTGGTTAAGGAGATTGACTAGAAATCAATTGGGCTCTGCCCGCGTAGGTTCGAATCCTGCTCGGTGCGATAATTTTGCCCCGAAAAGTCAAATTCCGTGCTTCCCAACAGCAAATCAACCGTTGTCCTTTCTGTTCGTTTGTTCAATTCTCTTCCGAATTGCAAATTGTCTTCGAATCGTGACTAATCGCTGAATCACGGCGTCTCAAAGCGAAACAGCCGCGTGTAACATCGGAATGTTTCAGATGCAACGAGAAGGAAACATTCATCGCGTACTTCACTTGCTGCGACGAAGACGAAACCGGCGCGGTCGACTTGAATCGCGTCTTTTTGCCGGAAAAGTGCTGCCGGAAGATCAAATTCTGGTTCTTCCCGGTCACGATCGCGACCGTCGGCTTCACGCTCGGCGCCGTCTTTGCCATGTGCTTTCAGTGTCGTTGAAAGAGCGGATTTTGGAGATTTGATGTAGCGATCATTGCCTCATATCATTCACATTTGGCTTCGAGTGACAATAAATGGTATATGCAGGTGCTGTGCAGTCATAGGACGGCAGATCGAGCGGTTTGGAATGGTAATCGGGATCAAACAATTTGCAATTTCCGCCAATTTGGGAGCTCTGACGAACAAGCGCCCACTGAGGCTGAATTTCTCAGATTGAGAGAAACCAACTCGCTCTCTGCGGAAGTGATGCGACGCGATTTGCAACCCACGACGCTACAAAATCGCGCAATCTGCGTTGTTGACTGCTTAGTCGGGCGCATCATGCCTAAACTCGGTCCGTTTTGTGGATTGCCAGAGCTCGTAGGCGCAGCGGCTTTATTTTTAGACTGTGATTTCAATGTGAATTCACATTTATGAAATCGCCGTTTCCAAAGGTCGCTCCGCTCTTCATCTGTCATCGTGAAAGTGCATTCAGCGCTGAATTGCCATAAACAGCCGTTGGTCACACCTTCTTCTACCTGAATTTCACCCGGAAACGCCGCAATCGAAGAGAAAACAAGCAAATCTTCTCATCTTCAGACCTGATTCTTCAAATTCCACGATTCGCCACGTTGGCGATGTCTAGCAGACCACAGACGCGCACTTCTCCCTCACATGAACCTCTTCCTCCTTCCGCGTTTCATTTTATTGCGAATTTCCCAGCGGAAATCGCCACAACAATCGTCTCAGCGCTCCATATTCCTTCCCGACGCCCTCTGAAGCGCCATAAAAGCGTCGGAATATGCGATGAGTCGTGATTGTCGATGTCGCCGTGCGCTCAACCACCGCCGCCACCACGAGCACCTATCAGGGGAGTCCGTATCGATTCTGATAATACATAATTCGCGGCGTCATGTGTTTGCACCCACGGGGAATTGGCGGGAGGCGGGCGGGACTGTATAACTGACTGTATTCGCCGCCAACGGCACCTCCAACGCGTTCGTTTCCAAGCGATGACGCGATCGCGCTTACGATTTAAGAAAATGAGTCAGAAGCGTGATTGCGTGCCCTCTCGCTCGCCGCCGCTTTTGACTCACAGATTTGGTATTTGGCGGCGTGTTAACAGAAAACAGCCCGAGGCGTTTTTGTGTTGTTTGCGTTGTGCGCCTCCGTCGACTGTCGGCAGCTATTTTCGCCGTCTTTTGGAGCATCGTTGGAGCAGCAATCCAGCCGGAGGACTAGGAGGGCTCTAGAGCAGCGGCCGAAATCGCGGCATGCATCCCTAACCTCGTTTTTCCGCGAGTACATTTCGCGTTCCTCTCGGCAAACATCCGCCGCCGCACTCTCGTTTCACACCTAGAGCAAACAAACCGCCGACCTGCAGGCTTCCCTTCCCTCACGCGCGCGCCCTCGTCTTCAAGCTCTGCCGAGGAGACTTTCGCTTTGTTGCGCGACTGATAATCGCCTCCCGACGACACCGAAACAAATCTGATCGGAACCGGAATCCCCGGTTCGGCCCACGCCCACCCGCGGCGTCGCCTCCCTTGAGTCGGTCGCGTGTTTTGAATAAATCGATTCTGTAGTGCATGCCTGACTGACTGACGGAGCGTCGTTGCAGCCCTCAAGATGACGACACGGAAGATCTACGAGGAGAGCGAGTACTACGTGAAGGAATACGAGATGCGCGACGGGATCGGCAGAGAGTTCGAAGAGAAGGAGACTTGGCATCGGAGCGCCTCGCCGACGTTCAAGGGCGGCGAATTCCCGCAGAAGCGATTCGAGTGCGCGATCGAGCGACCGTTCAGGAGTCGCGAGACCACCTTCAACGACTCCATGTACAGGTTGGTTCTGCTTCGTGGTTGATCCGCTCTATCGCGCGGGCGACTTTTAAAACACAACGGGAGAACGTGGAAACAACGGAATTTTATTTTGCACTTGCCGGTACTGACTCTGGAGGGTTATCGTGGCAGGACCAAATCGTTCTAGTTTCGAAACACTCCAGCTTCCTCCGTGAATTCCTTCATGCCTGTTTTGCACTCGCTTTCTCGTGACTTTGTTTCGCGGCTTGACCACCGCCTGCGATCAAAAAGCGAAAAGCACCCAAATCGCGTGAATCCGCAGCGTTCGCGCGCGGTCATGAAAAGCAAACAATTCGATTATTCGATCGGACAATTGGAAAGCGCGCGTGCATGCGTGAATCGCCTCTTTTGAATAACAATAGCCCCGACCAGTCCGCTCTAACTGCACTGCGAGGCTGTTGATCATGTTCCGATTTTAGTAAGTTGAATTGTTTGCCCTGATATTCAGGGAATTTTCATGTTTGCACGTAATTTGAGAACCAACATTGATTTCGTATTTTCAGCGATAGACACGAATTCTCCTCGTTGAACGGGCAGCAATTCCGCCAAACGCGTCCGGCCGACTTCTACGAACCCGTCAAGCCAAAGACGCAACTGCGTCGCTACTACGACGATTTCGCGATTCAGAGTCCGACGAACGGCGGCGGTTTCTCCCGTGACGACCGACGTCATCAGACGCTGCGGCCTGTCAAGTCGCATCAACGACAGCAGCAGCAGCAGCAAACGTACTCGCCGATCATAAAGAATCACCCGATTTACCAATCGAATGTTCCTGTTAAGGCCCGACCTGTCCAGCAGCAGCCGCAGCAGCAGGATCAGGCGCGAAATCACAAAATCTACCAACAGAGTGAAGTGAAGGAGCACAAGATCCAGCGTTCGCAGAGTCCTGTGCGGAAGGAGGCGCCGATCTACCAGAGTGACGCGCAAGCGCAGATCTACGCCAACGAGACCTACTTTCCGCTCAAGCAAAGTGTGAGTTGAAGTTTTGTTGATTTCAATCTAATTCCGGCGTTCCAGGTTCGCCAACACGAGCCGTCAAATCACGACCAACAGCATTTCCAGCAGCAGTACCAGCAGCAGCACCACCAACAACAGCAGCAGCACCACCAACAACAGCAGCAGCACCACCAACAACAGCAGCAGCACCACCAACAGCAGCAGCAACCGCAGTCGATCCTCCGCCGCACGAAATCGAATTCGGCGCTCAACGTGAGCTCGTCGCGCCCGGGTTCCCCGCAGTCGGTCGCCGGCGCTGGCGACATCATCAACACGGAGCACGGATTCACCATCCAACTGGACGTGAAACACTTCCGCCCGGCCGACATCAAAGTGAATCTGACCGGCAGCACACTGACCGTGACCGGCGATCGCGTCGAGGAGGATCGCTGCTCTGACCAGGCGCTCCGACGTCAATTCAGCCGGAAATACGCGATTCCCGTCGACATCATGCTCGAGTCGATCAAGTCGCACATGACCGACGACGGATTCCTCTTCATCCGAGTAAGTTCGCGTCCGAAACGCGCCCCGCTAATCGAAGCGCGAATTCAGGGAAACCGCAAAGGATGGAAGGAGACCGACATTCAGGTGCAATACGACGACGAGAAGTACCGTAGGAACTACCGTAAGACAACGATGAGCAGCAAGTCGTCCGTCATCTCGAATGTCTGAATTCGAAGCTTTAAAACCGCGCTTTTGCAGCGCGAATCCAAGAGGTTCGCGCCTGGGAATTTTGCTCAAAGATAAGTCTACTGTATACTTAAAGCTATCCACATACCGTACTCACAGTTGCATTGTGTTCATCTCGCTAGCCTCCCGCCGTGTTTGTAAATGTAAACAGATTAACGCGTACGGAAACGCAATAAATTTGAAGTGAAACTTCCCGAACACGAGATGAAATTCCACCGATCATCCGTAGAAATGCTGTATTTCTGTATTTTCTGGCTCGTTCAGGGGGGCAAAGACTTCTCATTACGACCGAATCACTCAGAAAATTGCTAGTTTCGGTAATGGCGCGCTTGAAAACAGCCTTTTTAGTTACATCGCCGCAGGACCGAGCATTGAATGAATCTCTACAATGCGCATTATATTACCAGAACTTCTTTAATTCATCTCATTTCAATCAACCTCCGAACATGTCATTAAACGAACGAAAGACCGATTCGCTAGGATCGCTGCGCGGCGCCTTCTTCTTCAATTTCTTCGTCTTTTTTGCCTTCAGAGGTTTCTTAGGCTTCTTCGCAGGTTTCCGCACTTTTGAAGAGGACGCCGGGGACGAAGAGGTTCTCTTTCGAGTCTTCGTCGCCTTCGGGATCTCGAGTCGATCGTCCCAGCGCTGCTTGAGAGCGACTCCCGCCTCCAGAACGGATTGACCGGAGCGACGCTTGCGCGTCTGCATCTTGTGGGGCTTTGAGGGAGCGGAGTTCGCTGGAGGGGAGTTGTCGGTGGTCGACGCGCTGCCGGATTTGTAGTCGGTAGAAGCCATTGCAGTGATGCCAACTCAGTCAGAGCAGACGTCTATGTCGTACAGCGAATGTCCGATGAATATGCGCTGGGAGCAACGCTCCGGTCGCATTGCTTTTCTCGCGTCGGGTTGCTTTCGCGCTCGTCAAACTTCACTTTTTTATTCTTTTTATCGTTTGTTGCCATAGAGAAGTGACAATATTAATCTCACATGTTGTACCGCACGCGGAAAATGCAACAAAATAGGAGGAGGAAGAGGAGAGGAGGAGGTGCAACACGAAAACACGACACGAAAACGAAAACCGAACTCGCGATTTCACTCGAACAGGAATCGATCAGTGAGAGTAGGTTTGCCATAGGAGCTTTATGTATGTACAGGTCGTAGGCATATATTAGAACTGGAGGGGAGGAGAAATATTAGAACAGATCTTCTATGTACACGAACACTTCAACAAGAACGGAGATAACAACGAAACTCTCAACCGATAGAACTTCATTCACAGAATTTGAAATAGAAACTATAATATCACCATTTAGACTGAAAATTCGAAAAGAAAAGAAGAATTTGGACCAGTATACGTTTGTTTTCTCTCAATAGAAATTTAAATCCACTACTTTGTTTGGAGCTTTACGCGAAACTAACGGAAATCTACTCGTTTAGACGTCAATGAGGGTATTGAATGGTGGTCAAGAAGAGGATGACCAGAGGAGGTCGTGTTCCCACTGGAATGCTCGATTGAGGCTTTGTACAAGGCTGCGGCCGCTCAGATGTCGCCATCGAAGTCGGCCGACGTGGAGAGGAGGTCGTCAAAGTTGATTGGCGCTGTATTCTGGCGGTTCATCTGGCTGTCACCGCTGCTTGCGTAGTACGAGTTCACTGAGTTCTCCTGAAAAGATGAAATTTAGTGAAGTGAAAGTAAAAAGTGAGATGCGACGATCCTCTCGTTGCTAGCCAGATCGTCGCGCTGTGGTAGAGAGCGGAACCGACTTACCCAAGTGCCCAACGCATCCGTGACAGTTCGCACGGTCACCTTGCTGAAGTTGTCGTACACCGCGTTTTGGAGATCATCGTAGTAGAAGGAGTCCAGATCCAGTGGAACCCTGTCGATAGTCACATTCGTCTGTGGATAGCTCCTCGGAATAACCAGCCGCAAGGAGGGCAACTCGCTTCGGTGACCTGAAAATCCATAATGAGGAGACGTTCACTCGACCGCGAACGTACGCATCGTGCATTTCACAACGACTTGATCCATGACGACTTCGGTGTTCTGGTCGACGATGAACTTGTCGCTGAGGTTGTCCAGTTCGCTCCTCGCAACGTCGCCCAGATTCATCAGCGTTCCCTGAGTCGAGCTGCTCGAGTTGAAGCAGGAAAGCGAGCCCATTCCATGCGTCGGTCCCGATTCCATCGGCGTCGGCAGGAAGTCGTCGCAGTAGATGTCGTCGATGGTCGCCGCTGACGAAGTCGGAGGCATCGAGAATTGCGGCGGCTGCATCGCGTTCGTTGGCGGCGTCATCATCATGTGCTGCTGCTGCTGCATGTGCGGCATTCGCTGCTGAGGAATCGGGTACGGTTGTGAGCGGTTCGGATGGTTGTTGAAGGGCAGCATCGCGCTGTTGTCGTAGGACGACTGCTGCCACGGACTGTTCTGATGAGGCATTCCGCCGCCGTTTCCAGAGTTCATGCGGTTCACTCGCTGAGGTCCGGGAGCGTTGCCGTAGCCGACCGCGCCCATTTGAGCGTAGGGACCGGCGTTGCCAGGCGCGATCATGCCTGCTGGATTGTTGTACTCGAAGGGACGCGAAGTCATGATGAGATCGCGTTTCCGGTTCACCCAGGATTCAAAGTTGAGCAAATACTCTAGGTTCAGCACCTTGCGGCCTTCCAGAACGTTCACGAAGACCTCGAATTTCTCCGCGACGTCGAATTTCTTCTGCTGACGGAATTCCATCGCGCGTTGCTTCATCGCCGGCAGAACTTTCCTCAATTCGTTCAGCTTTTTGTCGTATTCCTACAAAAGACCCTTCAGTAAGCGCGGCTTCCCGATTCAAAGCTCACCTCTCGCTCTTGCTCGGACATCTGACCGTTCGCCGTTCCGAAAACCGGGCCGTGCATGTTGGTGAGCGGGAAGTCGGCGTTTGCGCTCATTCTCGTGGATGCGGAAGCCGTGGACGTTGCCGTGGGCATCGCGCCTCCCTGATGAGCGAATTGCGGCTGATTGATCAGATTCTCCAGGACCGAAGAAGAAGAAACCGGGTTTGCGTTCTGCTGCTGATTCAGCTGGCTGAGTTGAGGGTGATACTGTGGATGCATCTGGTGGTCGATGTTGTTGCCGTAGGGCGGCATCATCTGCGGCTGCATGTACATCGGGTTCATCTGCGGCTGATTCTGCTGGTTCGCCTGAACCCACATGCCCTGAGCGTCAGCCGTCGACGGCCTCTCCATCTTCATCTGGCGCTGCTGATCCTGCGGCGGACCTCCGTAGGAAGCATAGGGATTCATGTAGGGTCCTTGCTGTTGCATACCGTATCCCATCATCGGTTTGATGAACTGTTCATCATTTGGGCGGCTTGTTGCTGCGGAGAAACCATGTGATTTCCTGAAATCAGCTCCCTCAATACCGCAGCTCAGCCGCGATCCAAACAAACCTTGCAACTGAGGCATTTGCGGCTGTTGGCCGTTCACGTGCTGCTGAGGCGAAATCCCGTTGACCGTTACTGGCGCTCCTGGGTTGGCGTTCGCCATCATCGGAGGCGGCTGACCGAGCGGATTGCCGCCAGCGGCGTTCGGCATCGATCCTACGCTACCAGTAGAGTTGTTCCCGTATTGCGGCACATTGTTGGCGGCGGCGGCCGCAGCTGCGGCGGCTTGTTGGCGCTGTTGATGCGTCGGCTGCGGATCTGGAGGAACTCCGGTTGGCCGGTAGCTGTTGGGCGAGATCACCTGAAAGCGAACCTCCATAGAAACCCGTATTTCGCTTCTCAAAAAGCTCTACATCCGCATGCAGTGCAAGAACAAAGGAGTGGTGCGATCAATTTTCGGCTCAAAAAGTGAAATTCGAAATTCAAAACACAAAAAGAGGCGCAGAATCTAAAATGGAAACGTGAGACACAAAATGGCAAATCGACGGCCCGCTCGCCCACCTTCTGGTCCAGTGAAGTCGGCATCGAAAAACTCAGCGAAAGAGTGAAATTTTCAACGCCGCCGCTGTTTTGCATGACCTAAAACATCGAGTTCCTTGACTCGCTTCACGTGGTAATTTTGACAATTTTTGGCTCGTTTCCGAAGCGCAGCGATTCGGCCGCGAAGGTGGGGAGACGATGTGGGAGTGGGGGACACACAACGTAGTTCAAAAACGGGCTTCGTTCATCTTAGAGAGCGCTTACCTGAGCGGTCTGGCCATTCGCGTTCTTCTGGTACTGCGACTGCTGCAGGACACTCGGCACCGCGGCGCTCTTCGAGTTGCAGTTGATCGCGTTGATCACCTTCGCGATCGTCCTCATGTACTCGTCCTTGGAGACGCACTTCTGGAACACGTACTCCTCCACTTGACGAGCGTCCCCCGGGACGGGCAGGTTCGGTGCATTCTGCCTGTTTCGCGCCAATTCAGGCTCGCTGCAAAAAGGAGAAGAATTAACGCGGTGATCAGTCACCAAATGAGCGAATTTGTCCCGTGACTTTGATCGATTGGGAACGCAAACAGCGCTCCAATCGTTCGTTTTTTGGAAGCGAAACGGAGAGAGAACTTACAGTCGGCTTATCACATTATCCCGGAAGACCTGCGATGGCCAGTCGTCCTCCGACGACATTCTCTCCACTGGTTCGCAAACGAGAATTTTGAACGTTGGTTGGTCTAACACCGACCGACCGTCCAAATCACCGGGAATATCAGAGTTGCAGGAGGGGAGAGGCTGGATGGAGACGAGCACGGGGCTCTGAAACAAATGCAGAAATGACGACGGAAGGAGCAAACAACGCGGTAATGGTGAATCAGCCGCGCGCCACAAAGAATACGTAAATAACACAGAAAAGAGAGATGAACACGCGAGCGGCAGGAATTTCGCACATTTACGACACATTTCCAGCCTTGTTGATGTCCTAAACAGTGCCCGATCGCTGCTGATTGTGAGTGCAATGCCGGGAAGCGACTCTCGCCGCTCTCCTGACGGATCGAGCGAGCGGGAGGTTGCTGAAGGGGAAGCAACACGCCGACAGCACGGGAGATGCGATCAACTGGTCGTTGTCGGCTGACTTCTCGGCGTTGCCGCTGGCGGCGAGCGATCGAGGGAGAAGAGTACAGGAGATCAATCGAGTGGCGGCGGCGAAAGGTTAGAAGGATTCGAGGGGCACAGAATGTTGCTCTCCGCGACAGTTTGCACCGGGACGAGGCCGCGTGGACCCAAAAGCGAACGCCGTCGACGACCAAAGTGTGAGAAGCGCTCGAGGGTTATCTTATCGTTGCCACAAGGTCAGATGCGAATCGCTCTACCGTAACACCTCTTCCCTCAACCCTCACTACACGCCTGTCAGGAGCCTGTGCCGCATCGTCGAAGCGCTGCCACGAGGTGATGAATCCACACAGCGAATCATAATTCTGAGCATCGGTCGATCGATCGCGAACAACTTTTGGAAGAACTACAACAGTGCGAGCGAGTGTTGGAGGCGTTGCCGCGCGGCGGCGTCGACAACGAAACACGACGACATCGCGCTCGTCGCTCGTTCTGGAGAAGAAGAAGAAGAAGTGAGAGGAGCAAAGTGGAAGAGAGACGGACGCGCGCGGCGCATGCAGCGCACCTTCCGACGACCACCGCAAACACGTTGAGGCGCGCGCCGTTGTGACTTTTCGAATCGCGGAGAAGAGAGAGGAGAGCAAACGATGTTGCGAGTGCAAAGATTGCGCCGAACGCGGAATTCTGAACTGCCGAGGTCGAATTTGAGTCTATTTTTATCTTCTAAGCAGCTCCGGTTTCCCACGGCCGCGAACGTTGAAAGATCGACGTTTAAGTGGTTACGGTACACCGTCACGGGATGACGTCGCGTCCTCGCGCCTTCGCAGGAGAGCAGCAGAAGAGATCAAAATATTCGCGTTCAAAATCTCGCAGTTAATTAAACAAACGAGGAAGCGGCGGCGGCGGCGCGGATCGCGATTCAACAGACGACAAACAATAAATGGTCGCAGTGAGCGAGAAGAAAGCGAATGTGGGGACGACTCGCATGGCATCCCCTGATAAGATAAACACGCAAATGGGGTATCAGCAGCAGTTGGCGAGCAATGACGACGTTGCGGCTACAGTTGCGGTGGGTTAAATGCTAATCGAACGATCGCGGGAAGACGGCGGCGGTTTAAAACACAAAATTAACCGATCAAGAGTGGTCGATCGAGCGATTGTTTCAACAGCTGTTCGCTGAAAACTACCGTAACCCAAAAGTGAGAGAGTAAAGATTCACACCGAAGCATCCGCAGGTCGAATCCGGTCACCTTCTGCCTCAATCAGGCCGGAAAACTGATTTTCAGGTGATTTGTGCGGCCGTAAACGCCGAAATCCACGTTTTTCCTCGCGACTTCCCCAAATATAAATCTCCGCGATAACGATCTCCCTAACGATACGGTCTTAATTGTCGTCGTCATCGTAAAACAAGCTCCACTTCTCTCTCGCTCGCCCAATCGCTCCTTCCGACGACCTCGCGCGTCAACCTGTGACCACTTTGAAAGAGTTTCTGACACTGTTGTAAATCTTCTGCACAAAAAATCGCGTAAAATTTGCAGAAAATTGCGCGCTGTGATTGTAATAAGATTAAAAACTCTAATCAAATTCTCCGAAACAACAATTTATTCAGCGGCGGCGACGTGCGCCGCCGCGAGCGCAAAAACGTCGCCGGGAAAATGGATTGCGCTCGCCGTCGCCGCGACTGATTGGAGCGCGCGGAAGTTCTGCTTGCATCGCGCCTTATCAGTCGATTCGCCGCGGTCGCTCGGCCCAAACACAGAATGTAAATATAGAAGCGGCATCATTCGCGAGAATTCGCCTCCTACCGTAACCCCACGCGTCCACGCGCTGGACGTCAATAGGTTTGGAGTGCGTCAAGCTCTGAGAGTTTTGCTTTCGCGTGTTGCTAGGCGAATGACGCGCAGGAAGCAGCGCGGAAGGTTGCGGAGGAAGCGATTGGCTGAATGGGGGTTTTGTACGCCTTCGGAGCGACGATTTCACGCGTTTTGTTCTCTCGTTTTCTTCAATTCTTATTGAAAAGGCGCGATTGTGCCTGAAATTCCCAAACAGCTGGCGTGATTGCCGTTTTCTAGGTGCGTTGGCAGGAGCAGCCTCGTCATGCAAAGTCCAAGGTCTCGAAAAGCACGGAAAGCGCTCAGAAACGACCTATTCACCGAATCCATCCCCCTAATTAATGCTTTTGTTGCGCGCCGCCGGCAATCCGTGAAAGTCCTTCTATTAACAATTCAATTCCTTTCGTTGCGAGAGTGAGTGAATGACTCAGGCGCGCAGCGCTAATTAGACGCGTTTTCCCACCGATAGAGCGCTACGTTTGGTTACTGTAAATAGCGCACAAGTACCGCTCGTTCGACACACGAGCGGGAGGAACAACAGCGGGGCAAACAAGCGAGCGATGGGCAGCGACGAATCGTCCGACGGCCGCGCCGTCGGTGCAAGAAGCGTTGAGCAAACGACGTTTCCATTACCTTTCAACCTGACCAACCAACCAACTGACACGCAACCGACTGGTTTCGGGTCGGTTGGTGGGCTGCTGAGTGACTTCGATGGGCAAACAAACGCGTCTCGCGCACCGCCGACCCAATCTTTGATCGGTTCAGCGCGCCGATCGAGCAAGGAAGCCCCGGAAAGCGGTGCGCGCTTCTGCAGGCGGCGACCGAGGAAGGCGAGAGCAGGAAGTTCACGAATTTCAGTTGGAGAACCGGTTCACGCACGGAAAGCACTAGTTGGGAGTGCACAGAGCGCCTGTGCGCCGGTCAGAACGGAGAGTGGGCCACACACGCAGAGAATGTGGAGAGGACAAACACAGAAGCGGTGCTGCAGGCGAGAATCAATTGTTTGGAGGCGAAAACGAGTGCGGAGCGACAAAAAACGAAGACGCGTTTCGCCGATCGATTGATATCGACGCGAATGTCGGCGACTTTGACGACGCGGCGACGCGGTCGATCGCGATTCGGTGATAAGAAGAAGGAGAAGGCGATGGGGTGACGGTAAACACGCGGTGGCGGCGGAGAAAAGAGTGAAATTCGGGTCAGGAAGAAGATTCACGTCGTCGCCGGAGGTCAACGCCGCGAGCTTTGATTGCGGGTGGGCGATGTGCGCAGGAGATAAGTGTGCACTAAGGCTAATCCCGCTGAGAGTCGCGGTGCCTGCAGCGCGCATCGCGAGTTGCGACATCGGCGAAGAGGAAGAACCGGATTTCGCCGTGAGAGGCGGCGGCGCAGAAGCGAGTGGAATCCGGTTGCCGGAGTGACTTGAAGGAAGACCAATTAGGGAGTCTTGTTTTTATCGCCTCAATCTCTCTTTCTCTCTTAATTGGGTTTACGGTAAGATTTGGACACGGCGCAGTTTGACAGGTGGGGCCACGGCCGTGCCCGGGTCAGTTCTGGAAGCAGCAGCTGCAGGAATAGAAACTTACAAAGAACATTCCAGTGGGTACGGTAGAACCGCAGAAAACTCGAGAAAATGAATGCCAAACAACCCCTCTGCGCGTCTAATACACGCCGAATTGTAGTTTTCGCTCCAAACCGAAAGACAAAATGGCGTTTGGGGTACCGTATGACAACAAAAAGACGAATTTAGCCCAACTTGCGAGAGAAACGGCGCAGAAAGGCCGAAAACTCAAAATCCAATCCTTCTCTCGCCAGCAAATATATAAAATTAACATTTTCTGGTTACGGTAGGTTACAAGGTGAAACAATCAGGAAAAAGTCGCTGTTTTTGAGTGCGACAATCCTGCGCCGCCGCCGCCGGCGGCTGATAAGAAGCAAAGTTCTGCAAACGAGAATCGCATCCAAGTGCATCAGACAGCGTGTCACTCAGCAGCGCGTCAAACGCGTCTGTTGGTGTTCCGTCCGTGTCACTGACACTGCGGGCTCCCAAAGAGACATCATGGAGGGGCGGCACTGATAACACAATGAATGGTCACATTGTCGTTTTTTGTCTCGGTGATTTCAATGGCACGGCTCTAATAACACGATCCTACGGTACTTAGCCGGCGATTACGAGTGTCTGATTCATATAAGGTGCACTTGAGCAAAAGAGTACGGTAGGATGCGCGGTCTTGAAAGGAAAGAAGCGCGGATTAAGCGTGAAATTCCAAAGAAACGAATAAGCGCGAGAAATGCGACGTCGACAGCGAGGCACCCACGTTTCACGCGCACCTGGCGGTGAAATGCGAAACGGGAATTTAATGAAAAGCAAGAAAATCGAGCGGATTATGCGAGTGGCGAGCACACGAAATGAAGTGAGCGCGCGCGTTGCACTGGCGCGCTTGGCTCACGCGATATTTGGAGAAAACAGTAAATCGCAAGTTCATTGGCCGATCACATGCTTTCAATACCGTAATCCGCGTTGCATTGCAAGCGGAAGATTCAGAAAATGTGCGATTTGTCACGTAGGCCGCTCGAGGGATGTTGCAGGGAAACAGGTCATTCTGATGATTCTACTACGTGCGAAAAACCAAAAATATCGCGAGCGCTTTTAGAGAAACGCGATGCGCCATTTTGCGTCAAAACAGAAGAAGAGAAGTTCGATTCAACTTCTCTGCGGATTGGCAACGCCGCGATCCTCTCTACTGTGCCCCCAACGACTTAACTTGGATCGAATCCGACCCGATTGCACCTTCTTGAACTCCCTCACGACCGCTCAGAAATGCATTCACCCCTGGAATATTGCTCGCCGCCCCTCAGCCAAGAAACAAAAAAAGACCCCGAAAGTGCATCGTCACGTGAAAGGGCAAAGGAAACCTGAACTTTCCCGACGAATCACAAACGCGAGACGCTCCTCGTGGTGTTCGCGAGTTGATTTCACACAAAATCGCCATCGCGCCACACAGGAACGAAGGATCGTCGTCGTCGTCGTCGTCGCGTGACCGACTCGCTGGTAGGGAAAGTACATCGGGGACGGTGAATTAGATATTTATGATATGCGCCCGCAGCCACAAAACTAGATAAACGAGCGCGAGCGTCAAAACAGACCGAAAAGGGAAGCGGGAGTGGGTCTGTAACCCCCGATCGCGGAGTACAAAATGAAGCTTCGTTTTTCACTTTCGGGTGCGGCCGGATCGCCGCGGCAGATCGCTCGGCACAGCGAGCGCGCAGAGGCGCGCGGCGATCGCGGAGAACAACAAGATGAGAAAAAGCAACAGCGAAACGAAAACAGAGGCGCGCGCGCCTCTGACGTCGCAAACAGGCGAAACTTCTGCTTCGGGCTTAGCCTCGTGGGTTCCAGCTGCGGTGACGATCGAGAGAGAGAGACTAACTCGAAGAAGTGCGCCGGCGCCGCTCGCGCCAGCTGGCTGGAAGCCCACGTCGAGCGACCGAAAATCGATGTGCTCGCGGTGTTGCAAGCGAAGCCGCCAAGCGACGAATTGCGGAGGAAAAGTGAATATGCGGGAATGAGTGCGCGGTGGGTGTCCTCGGGGAGGATGACGACGGATCGACGCCCGAAGCAACGTTGGAAACGATGTTTTCAACATCGCGCAACACCGGATTGTTTACTCTGCTACTGCAGCAGCTGCTGCGGCTGCAAAGTGCAGATTTTGGAAATTCAAATCGCTCTGCGCTCTCGCTCCACGTGTTGTAACAACGAAATCGCAAAAAGCGGACAATAAGGAACTTTGCTGCAGACGCCAACAGTCGTTACAGCGTCTGCAAACCTCCGCCTCGGCATCTTCACCTTCTTCGCCTCGGGGCAATTAATTCGAGCGCTCCAGGCGTGCACTTTCAATCGATCGATCGTCACTGATCGTGTTACGCGATCAACCGTCAATAGCGCGCGCGCGTTGCACCCAAACAGAGGAAGACCCCAACATGCGCGTTGCTACCACGTGCACCCCCATAGCGCACCACTGATCGGTCGTTGTTGCCGCCGTCGCATCGCAGAGCGACGCCATCGTCATCAATCACTTGTTGCGCCCTTCGGTTTCCCCCATCTTTCGCTCTAATATTCGACGCGCGTTTCAAGGGAAAACAAAAGCGAAAATGCAAACGACGCTCCCTGGTTGGTTATGGTAGCCACCTGAGCGCGCACACACACGCACCAATACACAGACAGCGCGCATTTATCGCATACCGGTCGGTTCATGTGTCTAGACAGGCGGCGGCGGGGTTCCCTCTCAACGATCATTTCCCTTTCAGCTTCAGCGGCGCCGCGCTCGCCACCTGAAAAGAAGAACAAAAGTGTAAACAGCGGCCCAACACCGGCCGGCGGCAGACGTCCCAACGAGATTACAACTCGTCTGGCCGCTTCGCGGGTTAACCAAAGGGACCAGCTCTACCGTAACCCTCCCAGAGTCGGGTGAATATTTGGAGGGCTTCGCGCACATCTATTAGCTTGATTAGCGCCACCGCTACCGTAATCCGGCAAATTTTCACGCACCAGCTGAGAGGCGTCGCGCAGAAGATGCACTGCACACACGGCAATTCATATGTAACGCAATCTCGCGGAATCCAATTATTTTCTTCGGTTGTGCGGAAAATGAACGTAATTAAGAATCGATGTCGTTCCCGCGACTAAAGACTGCGCGTTTGCGACATTTGTGCTTTCGGCAGACTTTGCGGGAGTGCGAAAAGTGCAAATGACTCGGCGACGACGTAATCGATTACGCTGCGGACTGCTTCTTCCAAGTTGCTAGGCGCCGCCAGCAAGCAAATCAGCTTGGAGACGGAAACCTGCAAAAGCAGAGATTCTCAACGACGACGGCGACGCGGATAATGGTCGTCGTAAACTCTGAAAGCAATGATTGCGGCGCCGTTTTCGCGAGAGCCATCCAGGCGCCCATCTTCCATTTCCGACGACGACGGTCATCCATCAAAAAACATTGTTTCCCGCCGCATAAACGCCGCTCGAGAAACGCCTAAACGAAGAATTAACGCCTACCATTCGCGCAGAAAACGGACGAAGGCGCCCACATTACATATTAGTCACACAGTCCTCATTCCCTTCCTCCATCCTCTCAATTAACAAGTCATGATGGCGTCAAATAGATCCTTCTAATCCGACTTGCGTCCGTCAAACACGATTATTCACACACGGCTATTCCCACATCCCATTCAGAATGTCATTACACAAAGTAAAACATATATAATTACACAGAACAGAAAGTAATTTCAACCCTTAAACATCATCTCGTCTTGCCTCTTCTTCCCGATGAACCCTCCAGGCTTCTGCTGTGCCTCAGGGTGGTTGGCCAGTTCAGGAGGACAGGTGGAGGCCGGACTTTCCACCAGGCACTGCTTCAGGTCAAACAGGGTATCCTTATCGTCGTTTGTGGCGAACGTAACGGCACGACCCTTCTTTCCAGCACGACCGGTACGACCGATTCTGTGCGTGTAATCCTCAATCGATTTCGCCATATCGTAATTCAAAACCAGCGATACGTCCTTAACATCGATACCACGACCGGCCACGTCCGTTGCCACGAGTATGTCCTTCGATCCGTCCTTTAAGGAAGCCAACGCGTACTCACGAGCTTCTTGTCCTTTACCACCATGAAGAACAACAGGATTAAATCCGAGTTTCGAAAGACCTTTGCCGAGCACATCAGCTCCCTGAAAAAGTAAAGTTAGAAACTGAAACAACGGCTAAACATGCCTTCTTTTGGTTAACAAAGATAATAATCGGCTTCTTCGGTTCGTAAAACTTTTCAAGAACCTCGACAAGCTTTTTGCGCTTCTGATCTTCGCCGATCATGTAAACAATCTGTTCTACTCTCTCTGTAGGTCGTCCAATACTTCCAATGTACACATTGGCGGGACGTCGGAGATACTGCTTTGCCAAGCGCTCGACCGAGGTGCTCATTGTAGCTGTGAACATGACCGTTTGTCGGTACTTCTTTTTTGAGAAAAAGTTTTCCATTAGGGTGCTCGCGTTTTCCGCCTCCTCTGTATCAGGCTTCAAATTCGTGACCGGGATATATTCGAGTACTTTCTGCACTTCTGGCTCAAAACCCATGTCCAACATACGATCGGCTTCGTCGAGAATCACGTAAGTGCACTGGTCCAGTGACAGATATCGGTTTTCAAGAACATCGAGCAAACGACCAGGAGTAGCAATCACGACCTAAAAAAGAAAGTGAGCAAAGAGATAAGCAAAAATCAAACGGACCTGCACACCCAAACGGAGCTTCATTCCCTGTTCTTCGCGAGAAGCACCGCCAATGACCGAGACAGTTTTGATTCCCAGGAGCTCACCAAATTTGTTCGTCTCTTCTTCAATTTGCTGAGCCAATTCACGAGTTGGTGCGAGGATAACAGCGTAAGGTCCTTGATCGTAATCTTGCTGCCTCTCCATCTTCGGTAAGGATGTAATCCATACCAGCAAAGGGATGAGGAAGGCCGCGGTTTTACCCGAACCAGTTTCAGCAACGCCAATGATGTCGCGATTTTGCAAACCAATCGGAATGGCTTGACGTTGAATGGGCGTGGGCTCCTAAAAGCATATAATTATTGGAAACTCCAAAAAGTTAAAGGAATGACCTTGTAGCCAACTTTGAGAATAACATCGCAAACTTCCTTCGGAAGTCCGGCCTCATCCCAGTGGCGAATAGGCTTAGGCAGTTTGCCTCCTTTGATCGTGATGTTGAAATCTTCGCGGAAAATACGCCAATCGCGATCCTGCATCTCTGCTAAGGTCTTCTGCTTCCAGTGACGATCATCCCATTCTTCCTTCTTTTGTTTTTTAATGGCCTGAGCTAAGCGGACGTCTTCGTGCTCCTTCTCTTCCTGTGTGCGACGCTCCTCCATCATGTTATGGTAAAACTGCGCTTTCTCCTTCTTCTGAGCGTTGATGTCAACGCCGGCAATCGCACCACGGCCAAAAAATTGGACTTCGTGACGCTCCCGATACAGTTTATCGTAGTCGTTAGAAGTATCCTCGCCAGCGTCCCAATCAAAAATGAATTTCCGCTCGTGGAGGCGACGTCCGCGCTTCCTTTTTTCTTTCTGCCCTCCTAGGTACCGTTGCTTGATCGCATCGATGGCTTTGTCATCATCTCCGCCGTCGCGATCGTTCGCCGCGTCACCTCCACGATCGCGTGGACTTCTGCTACGGTGTCGAGGACTGCGGCTTCGGCTTCTCCGGCGCTTTCTGTCCCTTTCCCGATCGCCCCGATCTCGTTCACGGTCGCCACGACGATCACGATCACGTTCGCGCTCCCTGCCATGGCCGTGGCCGTGATCTCTGGGCTCTACCTTCTTCGCATCGCGCAGAAATGCGTCGCGCTTCTCTTCGATATTCTTCTGTGACGCACGTTGTTTAGCGACTTCTTCTTCTCGGCGCTTAACCGCCAGCGCCTGTCGCTCGGCTTTCGTGAGAAATTTCGGCTGAAATAGAATTAGTTAGAAAACATCAAGTGGGATGTGGAAAGGCAAGAGGCGGTTTGAAAAGCCTAAACTAATTGCAAGTACTAGAGAGTTTTTGGTTGCAAGCGAAATGAGAAACCGCCCCTTACCTTTCATTTCAAATGACACACCTTAGATTCCGCCTCGGCTTCTTCCTTTTTCTTCGCGATCAGCTCATCGATTGCCAGAGGCTCTGGTTTGGCAAAGGTCGTCATCTGTAAATGGTCCGTTATAGTGAGAAATCCCGAAAGACGGGAA
Source organism: Steinernema feltiae (assembly GCA_007213375.1). Classification (NCBI taxonomy): domain Eukaryota; kingdom Metazoa; phylum Nematoda; class Chromadorea; order Rhabditida; family Steinernematidae; genus Steinernema; species Steinernema feltiae. Next base: position 32,010 of record MQUG01003319.1, read on the forward strand.
AATCGCGATATAAATTGACGGTCACGGGAAAGCAAACTTGAAACACCGCTAGCAGTGCTTTTCAGATCTTTAACAATTTGGTGATTTTCCTAAATTATCAGATCGATTTGAATAAGCTGCTTCTACATAGAGGGGAAACCAGTGAAAAAGGCGACAGGAATGCGAGGACACAGCGAACTGCAGTAGAAAACTACGAATAATCTAGATTTCTCAAACACGCGGATGAAAGATGGACTTGGTGGCGCGGATTTCTCTCTCGCAGTCCGCGAACGAACATTTCGAAAATCAAAAGCGCGCGACGACCACACGCGTCGTTTGTAGACTAAACTGGTGCCACAACTGATTCGTTGGCGCTACAGACTACGAGGAAGAAGAGAATGAAGATGAGAGGCGCGGCACGAGCTATTGGAACGATGATGAACTGGCGACCAGCGGCGACGACGATTCTCTGTAATTCAACATTAATTCATCGCCTTCTTCAAATGGCGATTTTCAGTCAACACGAAGCAGCGCACCGTTCTCCTGCTGCGAAGAGGCACCACCGCCAAGTTCATGCCCAACGTGTTCGTTTTCCCGGGAGGCGTCTTGGACAAGGTGAGCTATTCAGTTCTTCCGATATCGATCTGGGTGCGAAGACTGATATATCGTCGGTTCTCTCCCAAATGCGATGCTCGATGTGAATGCGAATGCGCGAAAATGCATTTGGAAGAGAATTCGGACCAATGTTGTGGCTGTCATACGGTAGCCACGCTCTTCCAGCCGTTTCTATTGCTTATGAGTCCTTGCAGACCGATCGCGTCTTTCCACAGGAGCGAACTAATTTCCGCGCAGTTTCGGATTCGGCTAAAATGGAGGGATTCGAGAGCGACTACTCGTTCCGGATCGCCGCTCTCCGCGAACTTTTTGAGGAAACTGGGATTCTTTTGGTGCAAAACGAGAGAAAAAAGAAGATTCTGACGACAACTGGGGATGATAGTTTGAAGGAGCTGCGTGATAAGGTATTCCAGCCATTCCAAACCGATATTCTAGTGCGTTTAGGTCAAAGAGAAGCCGGAACTGTTCCGGGAGATCTTTTCCGACTTCAAACTCGACGTCGAAAGTCTGATTCCGTGGTCGAATTGGCTCACGCCGGTGACGCTGTCCTCCCGCTTCGACACTCTTTTCTTCCTTATCGCGGTCGACAGCGAAATCGAAGTTGATTTATGCAACAAGGAGATGTCCGACTGGCTCTGGGCTTCTCCATCGGATATACTGAAATCTGGTCAGTTTAGCTCAGATCAGAGAAGTTCCAATTCTGTCGTTTAGAAAACCAGGGAAACGTCGGTCCTCCGCAATTCTACGAGCTTTTTCGGTTGAAAAACACACCAACAGAGAGCCTCACGAAGATGATGGTGCCTGCGCGAATTCTCCCACAAATTGTGACGATTGACGGCTCTTCTAGAGCGGGTTACTGTGGGTGTTGAAGGCTTTCAGCTTTCATTTAATTGATAGTTTTAGCGCTTCTCCCTGGCGACTACAAGTACGACGAATCCGAGGATTGCGAGCCGATGAGAACTATGTCGATCGAAGAGCTGAACGAGTGGGAATCTACGGATTCTGTGGTTCATCGAACGTCGCACGGACGCTCGGGAGATGAAAACTACAAGTTGTTTTTCAAGAACGTGGAAAGAGCGCCACAGAAAATCAGACTTTTCCCGGCGGCGACGAGTCACATATAGGCCTAAGACTTGTTTGTTTGTTCCAAAAATCGATAATAAAAAGATCGAATCGATTGATCTCGGCCTGGCGCAAGCGAAAATATGTTGTTCAAAAGGTAAAATGAAGTGGCGGACGGCTGCAAGTACTATTCTGTGTGAGTTGAGCTATGTTTTTTTCTTGAATTCAGCTTGTTTCAGTCGGAAAAGCCCTTCGGAACGTTCTTATGCTACGGAAAGAAACGACGGCTACGTTTATGCCCACTATGTATGTGTTCCCCGGTGGCGTTGTGGATGAAAAAGTCGGAAAATACAGTTTGTCGCAGCTTATATATCTGGCTTCTTTAGAGCGACAGGACATTCCCGGTTGGCAAAACCAACTTTTCCGAAGTCAAAGACCAACCCATTGCCGTTGAGGGCTTTGAAAACGATTTTGCGTGTCGTGTTGGCGCGCTCCGTGCGCTGTTTGAGGAGACGGGGATCTTATTTGTTGCGGAAAATGGCGACTCGGAGCGACGAAACGTTCTCACGTCTTCGAGAGAAGGAAATCTCAATCGCTGGAGGGACGCGATACGCGAGAATCCATCGAAATTCTACGAGCTCTTCACAGATTATCGCCTCGACGTGCGTTCCTTGCAGCCCTGGTCCACTTGGCTCTCTCCCAGCTCATACAAGCAACGATTCAACACGATGTTCTTCGTTATTCCGGTGGAGAAAGCGATTGAAGTGGAGGTTCGCAGCACGGAGACGTCCGATTGGATTTGGACCACACCGGAGAAGATTCTGGAGAAGAGCGCGACTTCGGGAAAAGGCGTTTTGGCGCCCCCGCAGTACTACGAACTGACCAGATTGTTCAACACGCGCTTCAATCGACTCACAGCAATGTGCAGCCCGTATCGTATATGCCCTCAGCTCATCGTGCCTTCAGAGGATCCGACGAAGACCTACGGTAGGCGGTAATGTTTGTGTCCTTAGCCCTACGAAGTTAGAATTTCAGAGATTCTCCCAGGAGATCACCTCTACGACTACAACGACGAAGTAAATCTGCCCACCCGAACGATGAGCGAAGCGGACATCGCGAAGAGCGAAATCGTCGACTGCGTCATCCACAGAATCACCCATTTCCAACCGAATTTCGTTCGCTGTCAGTTGCACGTGAAGAACGTGGACAGAGAACAGGATAAGATTCGACTTTTTCATATCGAACGAGCGATTTGAGTGCGCGTGGCATAAACTTCATTCTTGTGCATTATGACCTCGTTACTCTGGCGCCGCGCTTCCTCCTTTAAGAGGGCGATGACAGGAGCGACGCTCATTGTCAGAGCCTCTGTCTCTCGACTGGCATGTGGCATCGTCACAATTTCGCATCTTTTGCGACAATATTCTGCGCTACAGTAACCCTTATGAGCTGGATTGCTGCTCTGGACATCCTGCAAACGGTAAACCAGTTGTGTGAAGAGATTCAGCGAGACGTCATCGAGTTTGAGGTAATCGAAGGTCTTTCCTTGGCAGTCAAACTCTTCTTTTACTCTGAATTGAAAACTTCAGATTGTGACCGATGAAGCATGGACCAAAATAATCGAAATCAGCGCTCATCGACCAAAGCGCTTCGCGAACAGCTTGGGATTCATCAAAGAAATCGAACTTCCCCCGTCGGCGAAGTGCAGTAAGCAAATCCAGCCGACTTTCGCATAGTTTTGTCTTTAAGATTGCGGAAAACAAGCGAAACGATGCCCCAAAGGACCACCGGGAGCTCCGGGCCCGAACGGAGAAACCGGAGAACTTGGAGAAAACGGTCGAGAAGGCAAAGTGGGAATCCCGGGAATGACGATGGCGTTTCAACGGAAGTGTGTTGCGTGCCCGATGGGTCCCGCAGGTTTACCAGGCGCTGATGGACCGGTTGGACCTCCGGGTGCGGAGGGAAACCGTGGAACTGATGGAGAAGAAGGAAAGGTCGGCGGACATGGATTGATTGGATCGGTGGGCGATCGCGGATCTCGAGGTAGCAAAAACGTAGTCACAATTCAAGCGAAACTCTCGCTTTTAAGGCCCTAATGGCACTCGAGGCGATCCTGGCATGAATGGCGCGAATGCCGATCACTTGAAATACGGACCTGGACCACGAGGACCTGCAGGCAAGCATGGTCCTCGAGGAAAACCGGGAAAATCGGGCGAAACACAGTCACCAGGCCCAGTTGGACCACCTGGAGAGCGCGGGGCGGCAGGACATCCAGGTACCGTCGGAAATAATGGAGATCTCGGACCGGCGGGTGCTGCAGGGTCGCCTGGAGCCGATGGTCAGTACTGCCCGTGTCCGGATCGCTCATCCGACATCGAGCACAAGCGTACGACAATGGCGGTGCGGCCGATGAAACAGAAAACTACCGTATATTCGCATTATGTCGCTCCGAATCAGTTGGATTATCTCCATCGGCAGCAATTGTACGATAAATTGAAAACGAAGGAGAGAAACGCATTTTGAATTGTTGTTGATGTTTGTTTAATTGATAAAACTGCGGTCGGTCCAGCGACGATGCACAGTTGCAGAAATGAATTCTGTCGTTCCTTTTTTGGCAGATAATGTTCGAGACTCATTGTGATTTTCAGCGCAACATACAGGAGAGTGCTCAAGCAGTCTGAATGAGACACACAACCTACTGACAACTCAAGTCTGTGAGTCACTGAGAGCTTGCCTGACTGACAAGTGAGTGGCGGCACCTCGCGCGCCATCGGCAGTCAGTGAATGTTGGCGAGCGAGCGCGACTGCAGCGAATCTTTTCGAGACGCCAATTGGCGCGCTGACGCGAAGACTTCTCCTATGACTTTTTGCACTTTTCGCAACATATGCAACATAATCGCGCATAGATGATCGCGCCGCTTCAATTTGTGTCATTGCAGGAAATGCATACCAAAAAAGACAAAAAACGTTACAAGAAGTTCCACGATTCGAATGATGTCGCACAGAAACGTCAGAAAAGTAAGTTTTCAATCTTCAATATTGCGATATCCGTTGGCCCCAGAAACGCCAGCCGCTTGTTCGATTTCTACCCAGTGATCTTATATTTTCTGTTTCCAGAAGAATCAGATGAATCGAGCGGCACAACATCGACTGACTCCGAAGTGTTCCGCACCGATCTTTTTGCATACTTGAGGAGCGACGTTGCACTTGCTGAGGGGTGCGCAGAACTCATACCTATCCAGGATAAGTGGAAAGAAAAGTGGAATCACGCCATCCAGGTGTGCACCGAGACTGTGGAACCTACGATGTTAGTAGAGAATGTCTACTGGCCGTATCCTGAAGACTACGTCGTTCCGGAAGGAAACATCTTGTGTCATCCGACTTCAAGTTGCCTCGATGAATCTAAATGCATTCAATCTCCCGTGCCGAAGCGGATGTACTATAGTGAAGGCGCCGACGATCAGCACTGGTTGAAGCTGATAAATGAGAAGCGCCAGCCGAATAATTTGCCGCTGATCACGTTGGAAATGCTCTACGATGTGTTAAACGCATTGGAATTTGATTGCTATCAGAATACTCATTTCGAGCTTCTTCAGCCTGTGCAGCGAAACGACGAGGATGCTATCTGTGACATTTGCCGAATCGCAGACTCTTATACAGAGGATGAAATTGTTTTCTGCGACGGGTGCAATCTGAGCGTTCACCAGAGCTGCTACGGGCTTCTCTCGGTTCCAACCGAAGACTGGATGTGCACCTGTTGTGCCCTTCGACATGGAAAGAAGACTCCATGTGTTCTCTGTCCGAATCTTGGAGGAGCGATGAAGTGCACGGTCGACGGCGCTCTATGGACTCACGTGTCGTGCGCTCTGTGGATGCCAGAAGTCAAGTTCGGTGATATCGACCACGCTGAGCCAATCTGTGGAATTGGCGACATTTGCCGCGACCGGCTGCAGCTGCTTTGCTCCGTTTGTGACTTGCGAGAAGGCGCGTGTATCCAGTGCACAGCGGACAACTGCCAGACAGCCTTCCACGTCGTTTGCGGACATCGTGCGAATTTACTTCTGAAGATGGAGGTTGACGACAGTGATGAAGTGAAGAAGACGGCTCTTTGCCTGAAGCACACTGAAGCCGCGGAACTCTCCAGAGAAGATAATTTGACCGAGCCTGCAGCATCTACATCTGCTGCCTCAGACAACACGGTTTTAAAAGAAATTGAAAAGTATTTCCCGCTTTACGTCGATATTGCGAAGATCACACAGGAGCTGCAACTAGATACCGACATAGTTGAAGACGTCTATGCGTTGTGGTTATGCAAAAGGTAAGATGCTCCTCTGTAAACCCATTAATCTTTGGCTCGATCGTAGAAAGGAGAACAACCATCGTCCATTAATTAAAGTACCTGTAGGAATTGTCCTTGCAGAAAACTTAAGGGCATATTTATACTCAAACGTATTGGCCGAGAAGATCGATAGAATCAATGCTCAGCGAGTAAACATGGAACGAGTAAGTATGATTTTGCCGTATCTAGTGCTAATTTCACCTGATTATAGGCGAGAAACTTGTGCTACCTGGTCAGACAGCGCGAGAATAAGAAGATGAGTCTGGTTGACAGTAGGATTGATATTTTCGAAAAGACGATGGAGATGATGACGGAACGTACGATCCCTGTCAATATGCGCGTTTTGACAAATTTGAAGATATTCAATCATTGAGAGACGGACTAATTGGCGCATAATTATTAAATCGATTAATCGAAGTTAAATCAAATTGTTAATAAAAATAACGTCCAGTTTCTGATGAGTTGTGGTGTTTTACGCATTTATTACAGCAACAATCGGCATTCAGCATCTGTGTATGAGTATGAGCGTATGAGCATGTGTATGAGCGAGCGGGTGTATGTTTGTTGCGGATCATGTTGGACTTCGCAGAGATTTCGTGTTGACAAGTTTATGTTTTCTGTTTGGGACAACACATGACTGCAAAAGGCTACGGTGGAAGAGCGAGCGAGTGGCGACGATCCCATGCTGCCCAGAAGCGAATAACTGATTTCATTTTGCGATCAGTCGAACGTCGCGCGAGAGCAAAACGAATAGTTTCTTTACATATTTTTGACATTTACGGTGTACGATGCAGAGCTATTTCGTTTATTCCTTATTCGTAGTCTTGCAGAATTATGGCTAAATCGAGCGCAGAACAAACCGCACTGCGACATGTGGAATACTGCACAAAGCTTCTCAGTCGCTACTGTTTTCATCTGAATTCCCTACAAGAAGCGGTGAGTTTTCTGAATATATCAGTCACCATCTTCCGTGTCTTCAGGTCGCTGAAAAGTGGAAACAACTGATGGATGATGAGTTTGATTTCGTCTGCGATCCCGACTTCAAGAAGAACCTGGAACTCTTCAAGGTGCTGGCGGATACGTACAAGAAGAGCGAGTTGATGCGCTGTTTGGAGGTAAATTCTGATTCATCTGTTCGGATATCAAATTCTCGTTTATAGTCGGTCTATCAAGTTTGGTACGGTGGTTTGGCCGTCTACATTCACGAAAGCGTCGATGAGATTCCGCAACAAATCCGCATTATGCTAACCGACCTCGGAAGCCAATTGGCGAGTATATTCGTTCTCAATGCGGAGGTACGCGCTGTGATTTTGTGTTCATTAATGCATTTCTATTGTTCCAGTATGAGCGGGCGATCATCTGCTTTAACGACGTAGTGCTACTGGACAAGTCGCATGGTGTAGCACGACTAGCACAAATGAGACTCGTAGCTGAGCTGGGTGAGTGGGAAATCATGAGCGAACTACTAAAACGAGAAGAGAAGTTTCCGACGAGTAATGCACCCAATCACGAGTGCTTTATCAGAATGTACAGCTTGATGTTACTTATTTGCTCTTCAAAAGAGGTAGGCGATCAAGCCACTCGGTTGTGTACTGATCGGAACTTGTTAAGACGTCTCCACAGTTGTTCAAGCGGATTAGAGATGAAACGAACGTTTACAATGGCCGAAAGGACCTTGATTTTGCAGTATATGATTGTGCCACTCTAGAACTTAGAATACGGATACTAGCTTCGAGACTCCCTAAAGCAGAACTTAATTTGGTAGGAAAGAGCTTCACAATTTATGAATTTGCTTTCATTCCAGATAGGCGATCCTTTGGAAAATCGGAGGTTGGAGCTGGAACGATTGTATGTGATGCTGAAATCACGGGTGAAAAGCTTCTTTCAATTCGGACAGCCAAGTGAATTCATGAAAAAGTATAGCTTCAGTTCCGATTTCAGTGAGTTTTCTTGTGTTTGGGGAGGTTAACACCCTTTCTACCTTTAGTTAAACTCGTTGTCAATACTTCCATGCTGTACGAGGGGTACTGGAATCTTGTGAACGATGAGATTGAAACGGGGATGCTCAGAGAGGCGCAGAGTCATGCCGTACAGTATTTGGCTTACGCAGTGCGTACCTGTTCCCCGTCTCAGTAAGGAACCTTTCAGAATGAATAATTCTAAATATTATTTCTAGTATCTTGCGGGCAGCGACGCTATTCTCAAAGACGTTCGCATACTTCGAAGGGTCCGCGAACAGATTTGAAAACATAAACAAAATTATGGAATTATTGTTGGATGTTAGTTTTTAACTTTATTGAATTTTGACGTTACTGGTTGCGATTTTTAGCTCTACAACGAAAAGGGAGTATCGCCCTCTTTTGAGTTGACGCACCAGTATGCGAAGCTTGTTCACTCCAACTACGGATCAGCTGAATCAGCAGCTTTTTGCAACACCTGGGACTCTGCGTTCTCTACACTGAAGGACTTCAATCGCAAGATGAGAAAACGGTTTTTCCATCCTTCAAAAAGCTCATGGGTTAGGGAACATAAACGATTTGTAACCGTTAGCGTCGTTTAGGATCTGACTTGGCACCAAATTCATCCCTATTTGGACGTTGTTTGCCGTTGTGTCACTTTGGGCAGTAAATGTGGTATTGGAGTGAAAGTACTACGAAGGGCCTTTCAGGTACTTTACATTCGTAATCGTGAGCTTATGAATTCAATTGTTTGTACAGTTTACCGATGACCACAAAGTCGAGTTGCGTTCCTACCGATTGTTGTTGAGGGTTCTCGCAGTCCAGTTGGATCATGTGGAGACCGTTCTCCCAATAGGCGACACCGATGATGTCAACGAAATCACTTCTTGTTTTGAAGCTCTAAATCTGATGGCGAATTCAATAAAGGACAAACTGGCTTCCAAGAAATACTTTTGTGAACTGTTTGGTCTCTTCGAATCCTACAATCATCTCTTTCTGCGGTAATTTATGAAGAAATGATTTGATTAACATCGTAGGAATATTCCAGGGAGTGGCGTTCTAAAATTTGTTCGTACCTGGTACGTCATTGCACTGATCCCTACGAACGTGCTTTCTGTCTTTCTGAAGCATCGCTGTGCAGTGTCCGTCAGGTTATGCGGGCCAATGCCATCGTGGATAAGTCTGTTGAGACTTTTCTGTACTCAAACGCCGAGGAATTCAAAAAGGATATATTGAATCTACCAGCGGGTGTGTTCATTAACTTCCGATTCGTTTCAACTTCCTCCCTTTAGATTTAACCATCATTCAGCTATTTCTCGACAGTGATGATATTCTTTGGCTCACTCGACTGCATTCGGCGATGACACCAATCACAGTACCCTTGGTTAGCTTGAAGGTGAGTTTCTGTTTTTTGTTTTAGAGAACTCTTCAAAGTTATCTTCAGAATGATACCGTATTAAAGAAGGTCGCAGATTTGCTCGAAGCCAACATAGCGTCAACGAAAATAACAGAATCTCGAAAATTTTGGAGCGCACGGAAGGCACTGGACAGGAAGTTGAGAGATATAGTCCACTACGTAGAGGCTAATTGGTTTGGTCCCATTCTCCCGCTCATGCTTGAAAACGTACAAAGCAAGTTCACGATATTAAATGTTCCAGCGGTATTCACCTGTTTGTTTCCTCTTTTTTCCATCTATTCCATTCAGGCTCTATCATGCATACCCTTCGAAACCATGCCCTTCTTTGAAAAACATCCGCTCGTGTGTCGAATCTTTTCGATCAAAATGTTCTGCAACCTGATTCAATCTACCGAGGAGGTTATTTATAACTTTTTTGGTCAATTTGTGCAATTTTCATGTTGTAGGTACCGAAGCCAGTCGATTGCAAGAGGTCTTACTATATACTGAATCCAGGTGGTGATTTAGCTGACACAGAAAAGCGAATGGAGAGCATCCTTGAGAGTTATGACTTCGACGGCACCAAAGGAACAGCTCCGTCGAACGCGGAAGTGAAGCGGGTTCTCAATGAATACGATGTCTTCCTGTACGTTGTTGTTCTCTTCCTTTTCTGAACGCCTTCGCTTTTAGGTACGTTGGGCACGGCAGCGGCGGTCGCTACTTTAGTAGGAATACGATCCGCAACAGTGATTGTAAAGCGGTTTCAGTACTAATGGGATGCTCCAGGTACGGTAACTGAGAAATTCAGTGGTATTTTGGATAGTTTTTTAGTGTCGCAATTCATATGGAGGGAAAAGGCTTCGACGGTCGCAGTTCAGTGTACGACTACATGATCGCTCGCTGCCCCTGTGTCATCGGCTGTTTGTGGTTGGTAACCGACGGCGACATTGATAAATACCTGGTCGCCCTCTTGAACTACTGCTTCGAGGTGAAGATCAATACAAAGTAAGTAAACCTTCATATTGTACGAATCTCATTTTTTTGTTTTAGAGAGGGGTATCGAACGTTTCTGCGAGGAATCGCTGAAGCGCGGAAGGCGTGCAGGCTGCCCTTCCTCACAGGCGGCTCAGTTGTGGCGTTTGGCCTCCCGGTTGTCTTCAAGATTAACTCATGATTGTTTATATATTCTTTCATTCGACATTCGATTTATAGATTCCTATCGTTTTAAAAGTGAAACTGAGGTAGAGTGGTGTGTGGGCTTGAAGATCCAATTGCTTAGAAGCTCATGGAGTTGTGGTGCGATTCAGGCTTTGAATCGTCTTAAATTCGGTTTCCAAAACAACGACGGCGTGACTTTTGTCTTCAAGTTACTGTGCTCGCTCAAAAAGTCATCGTACGCCTCGTCGTAAACATCCAAAAGTATTTTGCCAAATTGTACGGAATTGAAAACAGAAAGTAGGTCGGCGAGCGCTTCCTTCGGTGCTTTGATCAGACCTATCCACAAGCAACTTGTCCGACTGACAGACGGACGTAGGAACTTGAAAAGGGATCTGATTTCATCCAGCGATGCCATGCAGCCCCAACTGCCGAGTGTAAATTTTAGTGTTCCAAGATGGATATACTTTCTGCGTGTTTGGTAAATTTTTTCCATGATGATGTTAAAGTCATGCCGAGGAGTCCTTCGTAAAAGGAAATAGAACCAATTTCCGTTGTCATAACCAATCACTACACGTAGCTTTATGCGGTTAGCGTGGTGATCGGCGAACGCTCTCTTCCAGGAGCCGAAGGCGGCCTTGGGAAGTGGACGGATGTCACTTAAAACGGAGGCGACGGCGTCGCAGAAGGCGAAAGGAACGGAATTCATCGTCCTCCATTCATTCAGAAATTCCGCGTTTAAATGAAAATTTTCAGTCAAACTTGCATTGCTTTCAACTGAAGAATTTGATTTTTTTTAGCATTTGCTGAAGCGGTTGTATGCGATAATCGTAATTGAGAAGATCTTATAACTTTCAACTGAAGAATTACTGTGCTCGAACTATATGATTCGTTGGATGAATTATTTATTAATCAGCGATTATTGCAATTAAAAGAAACAGAATCCGAAAAATGAAGTTCTAGTGCGATTGATCCGCGCTTCACGCCTTTACTTCTCCATAATTCGGCTTCCAACTAATTGGTAGGAGTAAGCAGACGTTGTCAGTCTCCAGCATCACATTCTGCTTTCTTAAAAAGTCTTCAAACGCTTCTTCGTAACTTTCCAATTTAATTTTGTAAGTGGAGCAGTGAGGATAGAGAGCAGTTCGGCAGTTGCCTCTCTCGGTGCTTTCGTCCGTTCAAGCCACATCCAAGTGTCCCGGGCGACAGACGTACGCAGGAACTTTAAAAGGGCTCTGATTTCATTCAGCGATGAAGCGTTGCCACAATTATCGTTGCGAAAAACTATTCGTTGAAGGTGGATATACTTTCTGCGTGTTTTGTAAAGTTTTTCCAGAGAAATGCGAACGTAGCTGTAACGTTTGTTGTGATAATTCTGTCGTACAGTGGCGTAGGACCAGATTCCATCTTTAAAGCAAACACGTAAAAGCAGATACATGCGGTTAGCGTGGTGATCGGCGAACGCTCTCTTCCAGGAGCTGCGTTTTCCAAAATTTGCGTCGTTCAGTGGACAAATTTTGCTCAACGTAGAGGCGACTGCGTCGCAGAAGGCGAAAGGAACGGAATCCATTGTCGTGTCGTCGTCATTTCGTTCAGAAATTCCGCGTTTAAATGGACGTTTTCAGTCAAAATTGCATGCATTGCATTTAAATGAAGATTTTGAAGTTGATTTTCTAGCAGAGCTGAGCTGCTCAGAGCGAAATTCGCAAAGTTTTACTGACGGAGAGGTGCGGTGACGCGATCATGTTGTCCAGAAGCTCAGCGTGCGCCAATTAATAGCGCATTCCGCCTAATAACCGACAGGTGCTTTTAATGACTGTTTTCGATGCAGATAACGTCCGCGTAAATATCCACTCTCCCTCCACTCCCACCTTCGCTCCCCCACGCATTGCACGTCCGGCGACTGGTGGTCATGTTCACCGAGGAGGAATCTCTCAAAGCGACTTATGCGATCTTCCTGGCAAGTTGAGCGTCGTCGATCAAGGTTGAAATTGTGGATTAGATCGGTCTTGTCGGTGTCATCGTCAACGCTTACGTTCTCCACGCAGTTTCCCGACACAAAATCTTCAGTTATGCGTTTGGCGCAGGCTGCGTCGCCCACACGATCGCGAATCTCGGAATCACCGCCACGTTCGCGTTCATCGTGGCGCCTATCAACATAATGTTCGTTTCTCGCTTCCGCTCCTCTCACCGCCGCCCTCCGTTCAGCGATCCTTCTCTGCACGGAGACGCCTTCTTCGGTCGCTCCGCGCATCTGAACGTCTTCTTCTACTTCCTCTCCGAATCCGCGCATCTCTTCCTGGCGCTCAACCGCTTCGCCATCATGTTCGTCCCAGTCCGCTACTCGATCGTCTTCACCAAGCGGCACTGCAACATCATGATCGCGTCCATCTGCATCTACGCGTTTTCCATGTCTTCGCCCAACTTTTGGCCCGCGTGCCTCGCATACTTCAGCCTCGACAACATGGCGTTCAACGTTGCCCCGAGCGAGTGCGGCTACGTCGCTATTGTGTATCTGTGCCATCACTTCACAATAGGATTGGTCTGCGTCATCGCCATCTTGGATATGTGCACCTTCTACAAGATTAGGAAGATGAAGAGGGTGAGGAAGAGAGGCGGAAGATCGCTGATTTGCTGAACTCATTTGTTTCAGATGTCGATCGGCGAGCAACAGAACGGACGAAGAGGGCGGGAAATTCGATTCTTCTTCCAGGTAGGAATTCTGGCGTTGACCTCTAACGTCCAAGCAAGCAGCGTTCCACACACTTTCCAACTCCCTCTCTTACAGGCCGTCGCGCAAGGAATCAACTTCGTAATCGAGCTTCTCCTCTACTTTGAATTGTCGCCCTTCGTCACCAACAAATGGCTCCGCTTCGCAATGACTACGGTAGCGTGGATCTCTGTGCACACCATCGATGGGTCCGTCTGCCTCGCTCTGTTCTACAGTAATCCTTGCTTGCTTTCAGATTCATTGTGGTCGCTTTCAACAAGAAAATGTGGACGAATGAAGTGGCGCTCTCTTCTGGAGAAGCTTACGCCGTTCCTACCGTAGCGCGCTCGTTGAATCGACGTTCGCTTTCCTAATTGACGCAATTTTCATTTTCCAAGTATGTACAACCAACAACAACCAACAACCCTTCGAGTGCAAGCGTCATTCCTGGATGAACCACAGGTAGTAGGTCCAGTAGGTGACGTTGAAGACGACGAACGTCACCGGGAAGATTATCCTGCTCTGTTTGTCGATGTTCAGCGCCTTCCGCGAGTACAGGAATCCCAGCTGGATGTAGTGCTGATAGCCGATCGCGTTGAACTGCTTTCGACCGCCGTGGAAGCGTCTTGTCGAGAAATCGGTCTCTTCGGTCTGAAAATGGCGCTTTTGAGGGAAATCGGAAAGGGTCGCTGTACCCCCGTGTTGCTTATCGACTCCTCGTCGCTGAAGACGTTGTCGTTCGCGCCGTCCAAGTAGATCGCCTTCTTCGTGGTCTTTCGTTCGTTGTACGTGAGGCTGACGGCTTCGGGCGAGATGCGCTTGTGGTACGTGCTGTAGTTGTTCTGTGGTACGGTACCGTTGCTGTACGTCCGCATCTCTTCCATCTCGCCGTCAATTAGTTTAACGACGCTCAGCGAGCCTCCGTTCGTCACTGAAAACAGAAACGATAACGAGGATAGAGTAAAACGTCCCCCTTTTGCAGCGGAGGGACACAACGAGTGATGCAAACGGCTCGAAAACCACTTGTTCGACGTCTGTCTGACCCAAAAGTGCATGCATCTCTATATATAGAGACGGCGCACTCTGTGCCAGCGCACAAGTTGCACAGACGAACGCGTCGCGGCTCCTTGAGGCCGGCGTCCTGAGGGAAATCCGCAGATTTGTGCAACTCACTCGAAGGAAACTTCCGCGGACCCTCGGAATTCGCGCATTTCGCCTTTCCGTTGTTGAAGTAGATGACCGAGTTCTTCGAGAGCGGCACAATCACCTTCGCGTCCTCGTCGTCGTCCTCATCGTTGACCGGCGGTTCACGAGGCTTCTTCTCCATGCATTGCGCCAGTTTGTCATATTTGTTCGCCTGCCGCATGTAGCTGTTGACAATCGCGAACTCGAGAAGCGCGCAGAAGACGAACATTAAACAGGCTGAATGCGGAGATGACTGAAGTGAGCAGCTACCGTACACCTACCGCCATACCAGTAGTCAATCGCCTTGGCGTAGCTCACTTGTGGAAGACCAAATCGCAAACCGTTACCCTGAAATTGATGTTTCAGATATTGAATTTATGAACATATATATTCAATCTTCATCGAAAGTTTTTGTGCACCGATGTCCGAGTGGTTAAGGAGATTGACTAGAAATCAATTGGGCTCTGCCCGCGTAGGTTCGAATCCTGCTCGGTGCGATAATTTTGTTTTTGCTTTGCATGTTCAATATCATTGAAACATTCATTTACCAGTGTGGAGAGCGAAAGTAGCGTAGTGAACGAGAGCGTCACCCTGGCAGGAACTGCGCGTCGATCGATCCAGAAGGAGACCCAGGAGATGGTCACAATCAGACCTGGAAACACTCACAAGTGGACTAATTTTCAGAGGATTACGGTAGTACCTGTGGGAATGTAGCTCTGCACCAAGTGATACCCGATAGAGCGACTGAGGTGGATGTTGCCCTCGAGACAACTGAATTTGTCTGCAATTCGATTCGCTTGCATGAGAGACCGCCGCGTGTTTCCTTACCAACTTTGTGAGAATCTTCCATAATCGCGTAGGCGTACGTTCCGTTACAGTAGGTTTGATCGATTTCTGTGATTCGAAACTCGGGTAACCCGATTTCCGGATTGTAGCGAATCGGGTCGTAGGAGAACCACGTGACGTTCACTTGACTGGCAATGTAGGCATCTGGAAGAGAGCGGATTAGAGTGAATTGCGGTTGAGCAACGCGAGTTTACATGAAAGAATTCGAATCATGCAGACTTGGCGATCCATCGGGTAGTTGACCAGCTGGAGATTGCACGCTACGTTGAGAGTTACCCTGAAACGCCACAAATGAATCCGTTGCTGCGCCTGCGCGCCACCAACCTGTTGGAATAGGCGATTGTCCCGTCTTGAGCAATGAACAAATTGAAGTTTGGCACTGTGACATCGTGGAATTGAGCGGTGCGAGCGTTGGCAAAGTACAAGTCGGGGAGCCTGAAAGCACGATTAAATCGGGCCGCGCACAGAGGGACGAACCAACCAGATGTGCTCGCGGACTTTCGGGTCGTTGACGAGAATGTAGTCGGGATTCGTGTGATTCAGATTGAAGTCGCGCCAACTCATGTAGAGGTAGAGATCGACGTCGAAGCTCTGAACGGAGGCGAGGATCAGAGACGGCCGAGCGGATGGGAATTACCATCTCGGTCGATCGGAACTTTCCCAAACTCTCCACGTAGACGCCGATGTGGACGTCCAGCGGTCCGGGTCCATCTTTCGGCGGCCGTTTCGCCTGGTGCTGCAGCTTTTCGGGCAGTTGAGAGTTCCACGAGGATGCGCGACTGCAAGCGGAAAGACGTTTAATTGATTGGAAATCGCGGAATTTAGGAAGAACGTTTCTGGGTTGTCCACTTCCCGATGAATAGAGATTTCTGATGTTTGCTGCCTATAGATCTAGTCTGTTGGGTCAGATTGAGTGCAACTGAAGTACAACAACAGCTACAAGTTAAAGTTTGTTAGTCAATTCGACCTTTTCGCTCTTATTTTTGCATTTCCCGCCATTTGTCCTTCCGTCTGGCAGCGAATCGAGCGCCGTAAACACTCTGTAAAGTTTAAGTGACCAGAAAATAGAGGAGATTACGTGCGAATGCAACGCAAACGCCCAAAACGTGCTTTTGAATCAGAAATGAAGTCATTTCAAGTTGATTAAGCCTGCTGGAATCTCCCAGACGATCAAGCCTCATTTGCGGTCGTCCCGATATCTAGATGAATCGTTGTTTCTTCCTTTATGGGTCGAAAATACATGTGCGGTCGAGAATAATTGGATTTCGTCACGACATTGAGCATAAAAGCCGCCTGAACAAGTACCGTAGTCGACCGGCCAGAATTTTAATTGACCCAAAATACACTCGAAATTGAATCACGTGTTGATTACAAACCGCCCTTAGAGGTCAAAAACAAGAACCCTTAGAGCGCGGCAGATCGTTGAGCTGCTGAACGCAATTAACTCTAATTAATCGGATTAAAACGCACCCGAGGAGCGTCGCGGCCACAAAGATGCAGAGCATCTGACGTTGACGGCGGTGGCAGAAGAGAGAAGAGCGAAATCGTGCGGAGAAACCTGAAAAATGCGGAAAATCAAACTTTTTGCTAAGAAACCGCGCCCTCGGCCCCACGTAATGCCACACACATCACCGTCACCGCTATCTGCCGCTTAGAGAGAAGACTTGTTTCGAGACCGGCGAGAACAAATTTGATGAGAGCGAAATTGGGTTTGCGCGGCACGCGCGCGCGGGAGGCGGAAAATCCAATCTCTTTGCGATTGAAAACGGAGAGGCGCCTTCGTTTGGCGAGCGAGAGCATTTTTTGTGACTTTGAAGTGCAGACCTAAGGAGACACAACACAAGTCGCCAGCGTGATGACCGCGACGGCGGAACGCTTCCTTATTAATGACGATTTGAGTCGAATTCCGGCGGATTTCCCCTCGGGGGCGCTTGGAATAAGAAGTTTGCGGTAGTGGAGATCGCAAACGGCGCTCGAGGGTGCTCTGAAGCGCTGGCGACAGCATCGTTATTGCCTAAAATGTGGAGGAAACAAGTAAATAGCGCGCGGGTAAACAAGTTTTTGGGAATCTCAGGAGGATATTCTCGCCTTCGGACTCCAACGATCGCCAATATGATTATGGGCGGGAAAACATCTGCTACGTTTCCGGTCGGCGCTGGGAAATGAGAAGACCGTTTGAACGGCAATCTGACTGATCGACGCGACGCTCTGGATGCGTTGACAGGTGACAGCGTGAGATGGAGCGACCTCAAGGGGCAAAACCGGAAGATTTTGAATATTTCGTGATTCTGGAGCTTCGAAATGCCGATTCGCGGCGCAATTGGATTGAAGTGAGCGGGAAATCCAATGTACCTCAAAACCATTTTCTGCTTCCGATTTTGAATCCTGTTTTCATGCAAAAAGCGACAAAACCTCCTTTTCCCACGCGCGCGCGGCAAATCAGCGTTCGCTGCCGGATGCGAAATGAAAATCCAAAATTCAGTTTCCTCGCTCAACCTCCGTTCGCGCATAAAATCACCATTTCATTGCCGCGTTCCTACAGGGTGGGTCGAGATGCAACGATGTCCTCGCCGCCGCCACTATCCCCAGATGGGAAAACAAAGAAAATTCAAGCATTTCTCGAGCCGAATGCCTCCGTTTTATCACGTTTTTGTGTCTCTTATCGGAATGTTAGATCTTTGAAAAAGCGGCTTCCTAGTTTTTGAATTCCCAGCGCTCCGACGCACACGTTGAAACTCGGGAAATCGACGTAGGCCGCACAGATGGCAAGAAGTTTCGGAAAATTCGCTTCTTATGCGCTCAAACCTAGTTCTGAAACCCAAATTGGGCCCAAATGCGGCTGTGGAGTTGATTTGTCGAGTGATTCACCATTTAATTTGACGATGTGACAATCGAATAAACTTTCAAAGAATCCGCTTTTAGGAAAACATTCGATTTAATTAAATCAGTTCGATTTCTGCGCAAACGCGAAAAACGCGATTTTCGTTCGTTAAACTCTGCATTTGCTACAACACACGTGCGAATTCCAACTTGAAACTCGGAAATCCAAATCTGAATATCAACGAGAACTCGCCCCTGTCAGCCCAGACTGTCCTCAACCAAACAACAACAATCGGGGCGCACTCTCTGAATTGATGAACTCGGGTTTGTATTATGACGCCGCGACCACCGAGTCTCAATCAAATATCGCAATAAAACACGTCATAAGACCGAACGCATCAAAACCGCTGCCGCCGCCGCGTGAGTCGATCTTTGCGCATAAATTTCAGCCGCGATGACATCGAATTTGCCGCCATAAACCGCTGCATGTAACGCGTAATTAATTGGTCGACATCGATTTTTAGCTTCGGAGGGTCAGCGACCTTCAGAATCCCGAATCAAAGGAGGACGAGGACAACGATCATCTCAGCGCGGAACACTCAAAGCACAAATTCCGTTGATCTCCGGAGACCTCGCGCGCGCACCTTAAACGGCGCCTCATCGATCATCGCGAATAGTCAACGGAAGCATTTATCACACTCGGCCATCTACGCGCGGCCCACGCCGATATCCCGAGTTTCAACGTGTGTCGGAGAGCTCGGGGAATTGAAGAAAAACGGACTGGAAACCAGGAAGCGCGCTTTTTCGAAGATTGAACATGGCGATAGGAAGCACAAAAACGTGATAAAACGAAAGGCGTTCGGCTCGGGAAATTGAATGTCCGAGTTTTTGCAATTTTACAAACAAGCGAGAAAGACAGAGGACGAAAGTTTGAACCTCAAATTCGTGGTTTCTTTGTTTATAAAACAAATTTTGACGCGCAATTATCAACTTGTCATTTCCATTCGGCGTCTGGACACCGGGATGCAGCGATAGGGGGAAATCGGAAGGATTTCACACGCAATTCTGCACTGCACGGCTGTTTGCATTGTGAAAACCTGATCCGCAGAAGCGACAAACCGAATCCGAATTCTTCAAGAAAACTGTCTCCTACGACGATTTTCTGCAGATTCTGCGTTCCTGCGCGACTGAATCTTGCAACGGCACCCAAGTCTCGCGTCCGTTCACTCAAAGAATGCGTTTTCTACAGATTTCACTCCAAGATACGCTCGCGTGATTGAATCGCGTCTTCGGAGTCAGACTAAAGACCGAAATTCCAGCGTCATTTCCCGAATGACTCCCCAAGCCCCAATTTCCGCAGATGGACCGCGCGTGCGTACCTACTGATAGCATTCCGCTCCCTCGAGATCCACGCTGACTTAATCGCCCGGAGCCACGCGAGTCGAAGAAAACTACTCGGCGGCGGTTTTTAAAAACCTCGCCTGATCATTTATGAATGGAAAGAGACACAAATTGTGTCGCTCGCCCGTGTTTTCCGCGTGAAAGCAATCAGGAGGACGTGGCGGCGGTCGTGTAATGAATTCAGAAGAAGAAAACAAAGCGACAATGCGACGCCGCAGAAGTCGTCGCTTGAACGCCGAAAAGGACGAGAAAACGCATGCGGTGCACGCTGCAGACCTAGTTGGATGTTTGGCGCGGATCGAAGCTCATTTCAGGAAGGCACGCGCGTAAATCACCTACCGCGGTCAGTCAACAGCACGCGTGTTTTGGACTCAATCGCTGTTGGCTAATTTGTCAGCTTGGCGCCTTTGCATTCTAGATTACCGTAGTTGGCGCCATAATCTTTAGCCCGTTTTGCGAAGGCAGGGCGTACAACAATGATCTTCAGAAGAGAAATTACAGCAAATGAAACAGAAAATCAGCTACAAAACGTGCAAATTCCGCGGCGATTGCAGGCGAACTGCTCACCTCACCTCGGAACAACGCTGAAGACGTTTTCCACAGTCCGTGTGCCCACTGCATTAAAGATCCGCGTCCGCACTCGTCACAATTCGGTTTTATGCTTGCTACTTGCAAAAAGGCGAAAGTTCAGATTAGCGTTTTGAGGACGACTGCACGATCAAATCGCATCCGAAACAACCGTTTTTGCTGCTGCCGATGGCTTTGTTGGAGACAGAAATGTGATTTCCGCTTGCAGAAACGATTTCAAGACGACTCCTTTTAACGGCATTCGCTCTAAGACCACTTAATCTCGGAGGTTCGGCAATTTGATGCGAGATTAGTTGGTGCTAACAAAAAATGTCCGAAATGATTGACGACGCGGCGCGCGGAAAGTCGCGAGACGGAAATGAAAATGCTGCGCGCGCCGGGAGCGAATGACCGCGCGAATTGAGATTCGCTGTTTCATTTGGAATTCAACGCGAGGAAGCTCGAGAAAAGGTATTTTAAACAATTGCGAGCCAACAGCGCACAGCGCATCACATCGTGGAGATCACAATTCCGCGTAATAATTGATCGTCGAACGCCGAGATGAAGAGTTGCAAGCAAAGGGAAGAAGACGCGGAAAAACGCCTCGAAATTGGACGTCGAGTGTAATGTGCCGACCAGGTGTCACTCACACGTGCACTTTTGGCGTCCGGTACCAACATGCGGCCGCGAAATTCCTTAAAGCAGAGGAGAAACGCAGAGTTCCGCGTAACGAACAATCAGAAGCGGCGGGCGGAAGGAGTCAGCGCGCGGCGCGCGCCGTTGTCTCCACGCGTTAATTAGAAAATGTTTTTGTTTCGGGAAAAACGAGGAACCAAAACGGCGGAAAATTGCGGACGTCTGCATCCTCGGCTTGTGAATTAACGGCCGAAACGCCCGTTTGCGACTTTGACAGCGCGCGAAGTGAAATATGGAGTGAAATTAGGGAAAATTTGCTTTCGCCGCGATTTCTTCTTCTTGAGGATCCGTTTTGCAGCGCTTGCGCAGTGGCAATCCACTGAATGTGAATTTTGGAGGTCGGCAGAGCTGCCGTATGCAACACGGAG